>PHNY01298445.1:2890-14799 GCA_003724115.2 Anethum foeniculum
ACCGTTACGATTTGGTTCTAAAACCGAAATCGAGCCAACTTAAACCGAAACCGGAGTAGGAGAAACCTAACCGAACCAACGGTGTTTGGTTTGGTTTTGGTTACAAATTTTAAAAACAGAATAAATATGGTTGCGGTTTGGTTTTAGGCAGAAACTGAACCAAATCGAACCATGCTCATCCCTAGTTTTTGCCATACATCCGAACAAATTACAGGGTCCAGATGGACTAAAACCAGCAATTTTTCAGTCATTCTGGCAGGTGTGGGTGTAGATGTGGTTCACTTTTGTCAAGAGTATATGATCTCAGGTAGGCTCCCAGAAGCAGTTAACCATTCCTTTGTCTGTTTGATACCAAAAACTAAGACACCTCATACAATGAATGATCTCATGCC
Source organism: Anethum foeniculum (assembly GCA_003724115.2). Classification (NCBI taxonomy): domain Eukaryota; kingdom Viridiplantae; phylum Streptophyta; class Magnoliopsida; order Apiales; family Apiaceae; genus Anethum; species Anethum foeniculum. The sequence continues at coordinate 3,283 of PHNY01298445.1, forward strand.
TATCTCGATTTGCAATGTCTTGGTGAGGATCTTATCTAAAGTAATATCAAATAGACTAAAATTATGTTTAAAATCTATTGTGTCTAACAAGCAGAGTGCGTTTATAGAGGGGCGACTTCTTACTGATAACACACTGCTGGCATTTGAGACAAAACCATTACATAAAAAGGCGCACACAGGGGCACACCGGCTTGACAGCATTATATATATATATATATATATATATATATATATCAAAAGCCTACTATAGATTGGAATGGGATTTTATCCCCAATATGATGAGGAGATTTGGTTTTCTTGATGTATTGATGGATCGGGTAATGACTTTCATTCGACCAATTTCATATAGTTTTTTACATAATGGTGAAGAATTTGGACAGATTGTATCGGCTCGTGGTTTACGTCAGGGCGATCCTACCTCGTCGTATATCTATATAATGTGTTCTAAAGGTTTGAGCGCAATAATTAGAAGGAATGAATAGGCTGGACTCCGGCATGGATGTACAATAGCAAAAGGGGCACCAACAATCTCTCATATGCTCTTCGCAAATGATTGTAATTTCTTTTTTCTAGCAAATGTAACAGAAGCAGGGGTAATGAAGGGGATATTGAATAGATATGAACAAGTTTCTGGACAGATGGTGAATTATAATAAATCAGTGGTTACTTTCTTGCCAAATACAGGGGAAGTTAGTAGAAAGGAAGTGTGTCATGAGCTGGGAGTGAGAAAAGCAATGTCATAAAGAACGTATTTGGGAATTCTAATGCGTATAGGTCATAACAGGATAACAGAATTTGGATTTATTTTGGATAAGATAGATCAGAAGCTTCAGGGATGGAATAATCAAATAATTCTCAAGCAGGTAAGGCTACACTCTTCAAAATAGCAGCTCAAGCTATACCTAACTTCTGGATGAACCTATTTTTGATTCCAAATGAGATTTATGATAAAACAGGAAAAAAGGATAAATGTGTTTTGGTGGGGTAAGGGGGGAACAAATTGTGGAATTAAATGGCTAGCATGAGATAAGTTATGACTAGTGAAAGAAGAAAGAGGCTTGGGATTTAAGAAGTTAAAGGAGTTCAATATCACAATGTTGGCGAAACAGGCGTGGCATCTGATTACTGGGAGCAACCCTCGCGTTAGCCAACTCATAAGGCTCGGTATTATCCAAATTCAGACTTCTTAACTGCCTCAATTGGATCAAACCCAAGTTACAAGTGGGGAAGCATTTTGGAAACTCAAGCAGTGATTAAGCAAGGAGCTCGAAAACAGATTGGTAATGGAGCAACAACTAGGGTATGGAAGGTCATGTGGCTGCTAGACTCGGAAAATGGGTATCTTACAATGGAAATGCATGATAATCTGCAGCATATTATATTTCAAGGCTTGATGGATGAAACTCGTAAAAAATAGGATGTGGATATTCTTTCAGATTTATGTAATGATAGAGATCAAAGACTGATCCAACAAATTCATATTCCTGTGTGTGTTAAAGAAGATGCGTGGTATTGGATATTAGAAGACAAGGGAGAGTCTGCTGTAAGAAGGTGTTACCGTCATATCCGTGGTGAATTTGAATGTACTAATAGGCGATTTGGAAGCAATTGTTGGGAATGCAATTACTTGGGAAAGTTGTAAATTTTTTATGAAGAGCGTGTCGAAATGTATTACAAACAACAACATCCTATGGACAAAAAATGTGAATGTCTCTGCAAATTGTTCATGGTGTCACGTGTTTAAGGAAGATGCAATTCATACAATATTCAACTGTTGTATTGTAAAGGAGGTGTGGAGCTCGATTGGCTTGCAAGACTTGGTGAGAACCAGGAATCAAGATACTGTTAATGTTAGTACTCCAAAGAGTATTCAGTTCAGGGACTAAGGAACAAGGTGTTATAGTTGGACTTCTATGTTGGAGTTTGTGGTTGAGAAGAAATAGATGGGTGTGGGACAAGATGAACACTTCCGTGTTTAGGATCAAGGCGATGGCACTCAATTTAGTTACAGACAGGAAACGAGCTTGTCAAACTGCTAAAGGTACATGCAACATGTAGCCATGGACATAGGGGGACTTAGTGTAAACCTCCAGATGGATGGATTAGTATTAACGTCCATGTAGCTTGGCGAGAAGGGGGATGATATTGGTGTTGTCTATGTAGTGCGGGATGATAGAGGCAGATTTCTTCGAGTAAAGACCAGTACGTGTAGAAGCATGAGACAAGCATGTGAAGCTGAGGCTTGGAGCTTGAGAGAGGCATTGGATTGGGTATAACATTGGAGGACAACAAAATGTATATTTGAATTAGATTATAAGAGCAACTCTGATAGTGTGCTAGTGTATTCTCTATAAATATTATCAAATATTAAGTCCTAGTGATTTAGGATACAATTTATATTTTAACTACAACAATGATCCCTATATTCATTCTTTATTCTTATAATAATAATAAATTTGGAAAGAGATGGACAAAAAGTGGAAGGAAGAGAGAGAAAAGAAGTTTAAATAAGATTTAAATTTTTTAATGATACAATTGAAATAGGACATTACTAGTGGTTCCTTATTAATAAGTCATGAGAGTGGTGTGCTAGTGATTTAAGGATCCACTAAGATATTGTTAAAGCACCATTTTATGTCAAATTCTTTATATTTGAAATTAAGACACCATTTAGTAAAGCTATTGGAGTTGCTCTTAAGCTATAGGTTGACGCTTTTGCAACTGTCTGAGGAAGGTCAAATTTGGATTCCATTGTCGAAGATTATAGTGAAATCTTTAAACACTTTGAGAAAGTGTCATTCATTTTTGTGAGGCGATTTGCGAATACTGTAGCCTAACTCTTAGCACAAGTTGCATATTTTATGACATGTCCAATGGAGGGGTACTATACTGCTCCTGAATTTATTTCATCTAACCTTATTCTGGATGCAAATTAATGCAAGTAAGATTTATTTAAAAAAAAAAAAAATTTGTGAAACGATAATGCGGTAAACCATAATTCACCTAACATCGGGTGTTAATGTGTTATACTCTCTCGGCCCACCCATTTCTTTACATTTTGAAAAAAGTGTTTGACACGCATTTTAAGATGAGTGTAGTTCCGTAACTTATATTTACGATTTTATATTTTTTTTAAAAAAAATTAAATGTACAAATTTTTATTTGGGAAAAAAATTAAAAATAAGTTATATAAGTATATTTTATATGCATTCTAAAATATGTACTACTTTCTGAAATATAAAAAAATGAATGGGACTGAGAAGAGAAACGGAGGGACGGAGTATGTAACTGACATCATTTACAAATATGTTAACAGAATTATATCTTCAGCCTCATGTATACCACCTGAGTAAAAACAAAACTTACTCTACGCAGCAATGGCATTCAAGATTTTATGATATCACCACTCATTCGTACATGTGCTTTCTATCAATCTATCATATGATATGAGAAACTAGGGCGGGACCCAGTTTTAATTACAGTGGGATCCACGCGCATAGTCAGCCAACATAGAATATCTAATGATAGCGGCTAGCTCACGCCAGACCGCGCAGAGCCGCCAAGTGCAGAGTCAAGCCATCATTTCGTTCTTCCAAAAAGGACCCACCAACCGGCTTGGCTCACACAGCTTCTATCGGCTTGGCTTTACGTCTCTTTCATTTGATCCTAACCTAACCTAACGAAGAAAGTGTAGAATGGTAATTACAGGTTGTTGTTAGGGCCATGTTCCCAACAAAACATGATGGACACTCGTGCACTAAAGTAAGAATTGAGAGCAATCAAAACGAAGAAGCTTCAACGGGACGGAGCTGAGAAGAAGCTCCGTTATGATCAACTTACATACTACTAGCTGTATGCACGCATGTACAATACATGTAGAAATATTAGTTGTAGTAGAGCAAGTTGCCAAGTTGTATAATGATGGGCGTCGGTGGTGAAAGAAAGACGTATAAGTGAAGATTAACCAAGAACGGGTATCGTTACTCTATTGTGTCATGAAAAATTTTATATGTTTGTTGTTATCATAATATTGATCTATATATATGTGCTAATTACCTAGCTAGCTATCTATTTGTGAGCAAAACTGAATGATTATGAATTGTTTGGTCATTCTTGCCTAATATTATTCTTTTAAAATGTCTGGGAATTCCAGATTAGGGTGTGTTCCCTCGATCCCTTATAAATTTTGCCATTGGTAGTGTCATCTTTCTTTGCCTTTCCAATAATAACATGTATAGTATTGAATTTTAATTTATATATCGACGGAGAGAGAAATGTTATTATTAATTTTTACACCATGTCATATTTGGCATTAGCTCATCTCTGACGTCGTCCCCGGTTTAACTTTTTTATCTATCACAATATATAAAAGTTGTCTCTCCCATGATCAAAATCTATGTAATTATACGCATAATTATAGCATCCATAATTATATGTTGTGTCAATTTTATATAGGGAAACAAACATTTCACTGTACACAAGGCAGTCTTTATCAGTTGCGGGTGGCGGAGTTATATAGCAGTTGCACCACGCTCCTCTTTCTTTTTCTCTACCTGTTTATATATGTATATCAGCTTTGTATGTAGGTTTTGTCAGGTATATCAGTTTTGTACGTAAATTGTGTCCATGAACACACCGTAACAATGATTATTTTATGAGTTGTGTAATTTTTTATTGATGATAATTTTTTTATCATAATTGTTGGAAAAAAATGAATTAAAATTTGTCATCTAACTTCTTATTACGTGCTCTTAGGCACACCCCACAAAAACCAGTGTATGTATAAATGTGGCCTGTCCTTTCCTTCATTGTTTTAGGGCACCCAAAAGTAAACTTGTCCTCTAATCTAGGTCTAAGTTGGACAATGAAAGAACAAAAAGTGGGGGATGAAATGACAAATCCATCCTAATTATACCTACTAGCTACTACAATTCATAGTTATTGTTAATTGTTTACGAATCATTTCTCATCATTAGGGCCTCCATGATATCTTCTTATAATTATTATATTTGTTTGGTGGTGGTGTCCGCTGTCCATGTCCCTCTTTATATAGCCCTAGTTCTTTACCTTTCTTCCACTCCTCACCCCCTATTTCTTCTTCTTCTCGGAGATCTCTTCCTGGGGATCTAATATATATCCAGTACTTGAGTACAAAGTCCCGAGGAAATCTTCTTGTTTCTTTCTTAGCAGTCTCTTGTCATTTGTTGTCATATAATAATTTAATTCTTAGACTTTTACTTGTTTAGCGACTAAAGAGGAAACCTGTTTCTGCTACTAGGGTTTTTCGGTCATACTGATAAAGGACGAAGGGTAGTTTGACTTGAACAGATCTCTCTTATCATCTCTAACCGTAAGTTCCCTATTCTTTAACATCCATCATCATTTTTTTACAGTTCTTCTCCTGTGTATAACTGTATATCATTTTTTACATGTTGTATTCGTTTATGGAGGATTATGTGCTTGCTATTTGAGTTTTCTGGTATCATGAGGAGGATTTATCATGTCTGCACACAGTTATTACTTAGCATAATTAATTACTCCATAAACATACCATTAGCTAGTAAATGGGCTACATCCTGGTTGTTTTAAGTTTGTGACTAATTAAACACATGCTTCATCTGTAATAAACAACTGTTATAACATGCTTTGTTACCAGAAAAAGAAGATATGTTGTTGCCACAAACTTGTACATATGTACAGACATAGGGCGACTATCATCTCTAATTAACAGCATAAAACATATGCAGATAATTGATTCATTTCGATCCATTGATTTATTTTTCATCATTATGTGCCACTTTTTCGTAATTGTATCAAGCCTCAAATTATTTGATTTTTGTGGATTTATCACATGATCTTCATTTTTAAAACTGAGTGGATGAATCGGACAATAATAGCTAATATTATTGCTAAATCCCGATTTAACTTGTCTGCTATTAAGTCCATCTTCAGTAAAGTTCACGTAAACAAAGAGCTTTGATTAACATATATAATTGCTCCAACAAGAACTTGGTTCATCACATATATCTATATATTAAGTGATCTATACGCATGAAAATTTTACCCCATCGATACATGCAATTTTAAGTTCTCATGGTTATATATGCAATGTCTCTGGCTACCTTCCAAAGCATTAATGAATATAATTGGTGATGACTAATTATATTTTTGCTATTATTAATTTCTCCCATTTGTAAGATGTGTATTTGTTTTCTTGCAAGCTAGTTATATAATTTTTTTTGATTTCCCCGTTTAAGATTCTTTTTTGTTGGAAATATACATACTGATAAGTGAATTGTACCGAACCAAAATACAATAAAAGGAGTTTCTTTCGTCCAATAAAATTTATCATCTAATTGAAGGTCATGCATGTTCATGCTAAGATTTATTAATTGCATTAATCCATGATGTATTTTGAACCAAGTTTAAATACTCAAGAACATATAATTATTAACATATTTGACTAGTGAAGATGATTAAAAAAAAAAAAAACAGATCGAGAAGAATTCGGCCTTGTTTACATACAGTAATGGTTTCATATTTATAAATGAAGTTGGATTATAATGCTATGCTAGGTACAACACAGAGCTAATTATGCGCAACCTCTAATAATTATTCGTACTTAAATTCTCGGGGGTACAAGCAGAATCAAGGCCAAAAAGTGGATTCGAAAAAAGTTTCACTGTAATTAGAAATTTAGCGCTTCGATCCGGAAGTACATATCTCTAGTATTAGAGCATTAAGTTTGATCGTTGATCCTATAGCTATAACAAATATATAGCCATGAAAGAGCTATGGCGCACCTCAGTTATTTAGTACTGTAATTAAGAAACTAATATCGTCTAAAGGGTGCGTGCTGCAAATAAGTAGGTGAGTGTAGTGTATAAATGCTTAATTAAATTTGCTCTTTGATATCCTTATTCATTAAAAATATTAGAGTGATGGAAGAGCTAGGCTCTCTATATATATGTACCGCAGCTGCATCATGTTTAGCTGTATTGTCTGAAGCGAAAATGCTGCAATCCTGCTAATCAAACCTTAGGTAAGTGCTAAGCTAAGAGGCCTGCAATATGGTTCCAGGTGTTGCTTGATTGAAATCTGCAACTTGCCCTCTTTTCAATTTTAAAAAAGGCCAATAAAAAACTCCGGAGTTGTACTTGGTAAAATTAAACTTAATATCCCTTGATTTTTAAATAGCTGATCTCTGTCCTTGGAGGAAAAGAGGTTGATAATTAAGGTTACTGGTGTTTGATCAGTGCATGTATAAATATTACGTTCTAATTACTGGTTCAATACTCTCATTTATATTTAATTGTAGAGGTTGTACATATTCGATTGAAATCGTGTACTGCAGAAACTTCAATTCACAGGAATTACTTTGATGTATATGTCAATGAACGCAAAATTATGGTACACGAATTGGATTGGAAGTGTCTAAATCACAGATCTCCTGCAAACAATTAAAGTTTCTGCATGCTTACTATATTGCAGAAACAGATAGATATACCAAACTAGAAATGTTTATATTTTACTGACAATTATCTATTATAAATTTGCTGCAGATTAGATAATCGAAAGACAAAATGGAAACATCTTCACATGTCCCTCCTGGTTTCCGGTTCCATCCTACCGATGAAGAACTGGTGGATTACTACCTAAGAAAAAAGATTACATCTAAAAGGATTGACTTGGATGTCATAAAAGACATTGATCTTTACAAAATTGAGCCCTGGGATCTTCAAGGTACATGTTGGTATAAAGATTGGTTATTAACTAACACTTTTTATAACTGACATGCACTTCATCATAGATAAAATACGTGCACAAACAAATTGAGATTACCAGCTCAGCTTGTAGTTAACATTGAACATGCGCAAATAAATGCAGAGCTATGTGGATTGGGAATTGAAGAGCAAAATGAATGGTACTTCTTCAGTCATAAAGATAAGAAGTATCCAACTGGAACTCGAACAAATAGAGCTACAGCTGCTGGATTCTGGAAAGCAACAGGAAGAGATAAAGCAATCTACTCTAAGCATGATTTAGTTGGCATGAGAAAAACATTAGTATATTATAAAGGCCGTGCCCCCAATGGGCAAAAGTCTGATTGGATCATGCACGAGTATCGCCTTGAAACAGATGAAAATGCCCCCGCCCAGGCAAGTTTAAGGGGAATACTGTACATATGATTATTAATATCATAATATTATTAATGTTATTTGTTTTGATTGACTATTACACGTATTTTTAGTTAAATCATAATATCATTTTGTGAATTTTTTTGTTCTGAAATAAAGCTTGTACAGGGATGTGGGATGTTCTTATTGTTGGTTTAAATGACACTCAAATTTGCAACAATTGGCTTACGTGTCTGTGTGTGTGGTTTTGTTGATCAATTACAACAGGAAGAAGGATGGGTTGTATGTAGGATGTTCACGAAGAAACTTCCAGCTGTGCGGAGAATGAGTGAGCACGAGTCACCAATATGGACGTATGAAGACCAAGTTTCATTCATGAGAGACATGGATTCTCCCAAACAACCAAACATTTCATACCACTATCCTTATCCTTGCAAAAAGGAGCAGGTTTCTCAGTACCAAAATATATCTGGCTCAGACCATTTTCTCCAGCTTCCACTTCTCGAAAATTCAAAAATGCTGCAAGCACCGCTACCTATCCTCAGAAGCTGCAATTACATGCCTGCATATGGCCTTAACGTTAACCTTAGCAGAAACAATTTTCAATCTTCGTCAATTGCACAGGATGAAGTCAGCTATCTGTCGAATTATGACATCCAAGCAGTTGAACAAGTCACTGATTGGCGAGTTCTTGATAAGTTTGTTGCTTCACAACTCAGCCATGAAGATGTTCAGAAGGAAAATCATGAACATTTGAATGTTAATACAGCCACGTTAAGCAGTGGCGTTTCTGCAGATGATGATAGCTCAAGCACCCTTGTCAGAAATTTGAATGACCAGGAAATAATGGATCCAGAAAATACGTCAAACTCAACTTCAAGTTGTCAGATTGATTTGTGGAAATGATCTTTTATGACCTATTGACCTATTGAAGAAAAAGCTTTTCTACATTCTTGTGCATAACAAGATTACAAACTATATATATAATTACTCTTTATAACTGCTGGATATTATATATTCTACTAACCAGAATGTCAATGTATATAACACAGGCTTTATATAGCCTATATATTACGGAGCCAGATAGCTGCAGGCCTTTTATGTTGTTCAAGCCGCCTGGTTCATATGTTCAGATATGTTCATCTTGTGTTGTATATTTCGGAAGTACTACAAATTCGTAAGAATGTAACATTGTCAACGTTAATTATCATATCTTGATTCTTGTTATACACAACTTAAATTTAGTAGTGTAAATTATTTATTAGTAATTAAAATTTATATGCAGATTTACTTATTAATGCAGGTAGATGAAACCAGATCAGAAGCTCTACATGTGCATTCATATGTATAGAACATACACAATAAGAAAGGCAAACAATCTTATGTTTTTGATGTGCATATATACATGCCACGACATCTCGTCACGACACTGCTTCTACCAGCAGATGATCCAATAAAAATTCTTGGCATGCAGGATTAGAAAAAACGAATCGAAATATACATGTTAAATTAAACGTTTTGTTGTTCAGTACCACAAAAAGTACGACGGCCCAAATCTGGTAAAATGATCAGGTCTCTGTAAGTATGTTAAATAAGGTGCAAGAATATTGCTTATAAAGAAAGATGATCAGTTCCCTTGCCCAGATGATCAGTGATAACTCCCAATCCCGATCAAGTCCTTCCAACGCCGCGTGCGGTGTAACTGCTGGTGGGTGTCAGCAAAACAACACCGGAGGGGGGTTTGAGCCCCGCGGCGCCTCCGGTGTGAGAATAAGAGATGGTTTTTTGGAAGGTAAAAGACTAGAAATGAGAGAGATCTAAATATGGAGGGTGAGTGTGNATAGTATAGTGTGGAGTAAAAAATGACCAACCCCTCAACCATTCATCCTAGGACTACTTATAGACACAGGACTAGGTTTTGGGAAATGTACTTGTGATCCAAGCCCTTCATTACCAGGTGAGGAGGACGTCTGGCGCTCACGGATGCTTTACACGTGTCTAGGTGAGAATTGTGGGGCAGCGTGTCATGAATGTTCTGGCGTGTGCCTTTATTGTGCTCATCATTGGCAATCATTAGCTGTCACCATCAACAGCGGTCCCCAGCCATGACTCGTGCTCCACCTATTCACGTGTCACTCTAGCCATGATTGCTTCCTAGGCTGGGCCCAAATGAACCGGGGCTGAAATGGGCCCAAATGAACCGGGGCTAAAAACAGTGCTGGACTGGATTTAACCCTGGTCCAAAAAAATTAGGATTATTTATATCCTATCATTTGCCCCCCACTCCCCTATGCAGATATTCTGGATGGGGGAGTTAAACCTGAGAGTGATAAAGATAGACAATTTTTGGTTGATTTTTGCCACCCAGCCCGGGCTAGTTTTGCAAATGTAGCCAGGGCTGAAGGTATGAAAGAAAAAAAATTTGGTTGATTTTTGCCCCCAGACCCGGCTAGTTTTGAAAATGTAGCCAGGGCTGAAGGTATGAAAGAAAAAATTTTGGTTGATTTTTTACCCCCCAGCCCGGGCTAATTTTGAAAATGTAGCCAGGGCTGAAGGTATGAAAGAAAAAATTTTGGTTAATTTTTGCCCCCCCCAGCCTGGGCTAGTTTTGAAAATGTAGCCAGGGCTGAAGGTATGAAAGAAAAATTTTTGGTTGATTTTTGCCCCCCAGCCCGGGATAGTTTTGAAAATGTAGCCAGGGCTGAAGGTATGAAAGAAAAATTTTTGATTGATTTTTGCCCCCCAACCCGGGCTAGTTTTGAAAATGTAGCCAGGGCTGAAGGTATGAAAGGAAAAAATTTGGTTGATTTTTGCACCCCAGCCCGGGTTAGTTTTGAAAATGTAGCCAGGGCTGAAGGTATGAAAGAAAAAATTTTGGTTGATTTTTGCCCCCCCAGCCTGGGCTAGTTTTGAAAATGTAGCCAGGGCTGAAGGTATGAAAGATAGACAAAATTTTGGTTGATTTTTGCCCCCCAGCCCGGGCTAGTTTTGAAAATGTAGCCAGGGCTGAAGTTATGAAAGAAAATTTTTGGTTGCTTTTTGCCCCCAGCCCAGGCTAGTTTTGAAAATGTAGTCAGGGCTGAAGTTATGAAAGATAGAAAAAATTTTGGTTGATTTTTACCCCCCAGCCCGGGCTAGTTTTGCAAATGTAACCAGGGCTGAAGGTATGTAGGGTGAATGTTGATACCTCTTGACTTGGTTGTTTTTCCTGCGGTTTTGCTTTTTGTCCGGGTTGCTTGATCAGTCCGGACTAGTCGAAATTTGAAACGTTTCTGGTTTTCCCTCGCAAGAGTTTGAATTTGGCCAAATCTCTCAACTTCCCTCGAATGACGTGTTTAACAGTTGTCCTCATTCTTTATTAATGTGTCAAATATATACA
>PHNY01298447.1:1673-12598 GCA_003724115.2 Anethum foeniculum
CTAGCCCCCATCGAATTATCGAATTATCGAATATAGAGCTGTGTCGCTGGTATAGTGGGATTATAATTTAGAACGTGGGATTTTGAAATAAGAATATGATTTTAAGATTTGTTTAGTGATTAAGAATTTTGATTAGTTATGTGTTGCATGTCTAAGTTGTATTTTAAAAAAAGATAAAATCATTATATTGAGCCGTTGGATTATTGTTGTTTGCAGGGTTTCACAACTCATTCTTTCTAATATTTCAGATTCAGTGTAAGTTCAAGTTGGATAGTTTTGGATTCGTGGACCTTAGTTTTGGCATATATTGGCCTTTTGACTTCGGTTAGCTGCGCTTTTGTTATAATCACCATTATATAGATTTTAGGATTAATAAATTGTAATTTATTTTAGTTTTGATTTAGAACTAATAGTCTGAAAAGTCAGGCTGTTGCAATAAGCAAAATAGAAGTGGTAATTGTAACCAATGTTAAAGTTAAGTAAGGTTCAGCAGCTCGCCTAAAATTTTACTTTATTAGGACTTAATATGATCTTATTTTATATAAATTTTGACACTCCTTCTCACTCGAAAACTCATTTTTTGGGTCGAGGGTGGATCAGTTGGATTGTTAGATTATAAGGAACATCTCATTTCTCATGGCCTCGTACTAAAATCTAACTCATGTCTTGCAATTTTGAAGAGTAACATTAACATTGAACCATTGACTATATCTCTGAATGATAAATTATTTACTGATTGGGCTCAGGGTTTTGATTACTATTAACTCTCCGTAACTACTAGATCATTCTATATTACATCTTGGTTACATAGGCAAATTCCCAGCATACTCCAAAGAAGATGACCTACTTTATTACAAAAGACTAGAGTTTGTTCAGATTCTTGTAATTGTATTTCAGTATTTTGATTGATTTATTATTATTGATCCCCGTTGTAAGCCTTTTTTGTATTGCTCACTCTTTATTTCTCTCATTAAATCTCTAGACTGGATTCCGATTTTTTCTCTGTAATTTCTATGATTCCATCTACACAATTATGTTAAGTTTTACTTATTAAATACGGACCATCCACTCACCCACATATGTTCTACGGGAGAGCATACCTCAGTTTGGTTTCATTCTGTTCGGTTTTTAAAAAAAATTGAAATTACAATAGGAAGTCTTCAGTATTAAAAATCAAAAACCACAATCGTGACCGAATCGTTGATTCAGTTTTAAAAATCCCGGTTCGTTTTCGGTCATAAAATTAATTAAATTAAATTAAGAAAATATTACGAATTTAAGAAATAAAACTAAATTAAAATAATCTTCTACCATCCAAGTTCAAATGAACACAAATAGTGACACTTAAAAAAATCGCAGATAGCGGTACTTCACAACATTAATTCAGATATCTTACCAGCTTCGCGGTTGGTCACCTACATGTTATACTTATGGGCTATGATCAACATTATTTTAGATTTCTTGCAGGTTGAAGTTGCTGTTGTGAATACACTATCTTATGTAGGTGACAACCATAAGATATTTAGGACCCGTTTGATGTTTTTAAAAATAAGAAATAAGTAACTTATTTTTTTTATTTCTTTTATATTTACATATATTTTTAAAAATTAAAATTAATTGTAAAAAATTAAGATCAATTTTTTCCCCTCAAAACAAAAGGTAAGTTATTTATTTCCACCAATAAGAAATGCCAAACATGCACTTACTTCTTCTTGTTGTTTAATAAATGCAGTGTGTTTTCTGGTACAATATTAACGGTGCATTGGACAAGGATCAGTACGAATTTGATAATCTCGGAGGAAAGGCTTGTTAATTTGCAAATTATTGTACGATTTAGGACCAAATTGACCGCATTTGGACTAGTAGGCTTCAACTTATTTCAGAATTGGAATCAAAACTTGACCCAGTTTTCAAAAAAGACTCGAGATTTGATCTAGATTTAATTGTTTTACGATTCAGTTTTTACCAACTTTTATTAATTTTGGTTTGATTTCAATTTTAATTTAATTTTTTTTACGGCCCTAATATATTCCATGAGCTATTCTCCAAAAATAACTGAATAAAAGCAAAGAAAGAGAAAGGCAAGGCTGCGAGAACATCTCCATTGGAAGAAGCCCTTGGTAATAAAATCTTAGCTGAAGTTTTTTTTTGCAGGTATCTTCTCTGTTCATGACCTAGCTCTCCCATCTTCATTCAAAACCAATAGAATCAAAAGGTAAATACTCTCTGTCCCCGTCTTGCTACCACCTCAATTGACCCTGGTAAGGTTCATACGTAATATTTACACGCTTGGTTATGTAGATGCGAGTTTGGTTGTGTATCGGAATCGTTTATATGATTCCTAATTCATCTCTATTTCGGACTATTTTCCCATTTCCATCAGACTCGTACCTGGTTCTTTCTCGGTTTCGATTTGGATTCAGAGTTGATAATTTTTTACAGAGTTCTATCACGGAGACAAGTTTTTTGAGTCAGTTGTTGATGAGCGTGCAATTTATCTTAATATTGTCCCCATATTTTGGTTATTTTGTATTGATTTGAATTTTTATTTAATAAATATTAATGTTTTATTTTAGGTATCAAGGAGTGGTAATAAAGGAAGGCTTGGAGTTTAATTAGCAAGAGTTGGAGATTAATTTGATAAAAAAAAAAATTGGATTTAATGGGTCGCTTGCGCAGGCTACACTGTTTGGGCCATAACTGGAGTTCTAGAAGTCCGATTCAGATGATTCAATAGCCCACAGAAAGCTTATGAGAAGAGTTCTATTTTAGAAGTGGTCTTGAATTCAAAGTCCAGCAGAATCAGCCCAGAATCAGAGTCAAAAAGTCAACTACGAATTTCTTTATCTTGGAATTCAATTCCGATTGGGAATTCTCCTTGTATATTACATTAAATCATAAAAAATGACTATTATTAGATATATTAGAATAGATGGATCATATTTAATACTGCAAGAGACAAGTAACCGCATAAGGGAGGAGGAGAAGAAGCCATCAAGGGAGAAGAAATCAGCCATTGAAGACATTCAATTGGCTTTATTTTCTTATATCTTTTATCTATCTCTTCTTATAAATATGTGTTAGTTATCTTGAGATTATTTTAAGATATTAGTTATGAACTAAATTTATATGAATTAGGTTTTTTATGGAACCCTAGTATGGAATTGTTAGTGTTTTGATAAGAAGTACTATAAGTAGTTTACGGTTTATTCGTTGAAGTGATTTTCATGCTAGTACTTGTTATTGTCTGATCAACTCTAGTAGTTTAACGAGTTAATTATAATACTGAGAGGGTTATAGTTAATTGACACAATACTTGAATGGTGCATGATAATATCTATTGATATTAATTTTGTGACGGTATAGACTTATATTGTTACCTTGCATAGCTGTGTTAAATTGGTGCTTAATTGTATTCTGGAAATAAAATTGGGCATAGACATATGTTAGGTATGAAATGCACACAAAGAGGGGGGGTGAATGTGTGATTCTTGATTTTTCTCAAAAACTTTTTCTTATTAATTCGAATAAATCAAGTTAAATATTTTAGGTTGTATGAACTTGCTAGCTTGAGTATATTTGTAGTGATAACTAATCAACTGTAATAGATAGATAAAATAGTTATCAAAACTCACTTGATTTTATTCAAAAATCATTCGGGTTGTGCTACAAATATAGGTTCTTAAATGAATAATAACTTAGCTTCTACTTGAGAGAATACAAAGATATCTAATTTGTTTGTCCTATCTCACGTATCTAAACAAAGGGCATGTGTCATGCTTTATAGATCAGCGTGCACAGTTTACAGGAATAGCATTAAAATAGATAGACATAAATTCCCATGACCTTTTATCTGTTTCTATTCTAAGTGCTGCAAATCTTCAAACTATTTTCCAGGTCTGCTACACTCCTTTGTCCAGTTCATCTTGGCCTTTGATCTTTGCTCTCTTCAAGCTGCATTTGTAGACTATCCATTTTGATGATAAAATGGTTTGTTGAACTGTGGTTTGGAATCTTCATACTAGTTGCATTATGTAAATAAAACTGTTATTGAAATCTTCTAAGTGCTAAGCCTTTTGCCGAGATGTCCTTATCGCGATATGTCGGAGATTTGTCGATATCTCCACATATCGATATGACTTCGCGATAGGGATCTCTGTAGCTTCTATCTCAATATGACTTCTATACAAGCTTGACTTCGCGATAGACTTCTCTACAAGCTTGACTTCACGATAGAATTCTCTACAAGCTTGACTTCGCGATAGACTTCTCTATAATCTTGACTTCGCGATAGACTTCTCTACAAGCTTGAACAGTTCGTACTATAACTTGATCTATGACTTGTCGACATCTGACTTAGAACATTTTTCAATCTACCACATTATTCTTCTCCAAGCTGTGTATCTTCAATCTGAGGCATGATCACACTTGATCTTTTTCCAGAGATTTATTCCTTAGCTTGATGGCTGTCCATAGAAAAATATTCCAGTCTAGTATTCTAATCAATTTTACAGACTCAAGAAATACATTTATAGATTACTAAACCGTTACAAGTCAACTGATTCTTAGGATTGTCAGAGTGATTTAGTCATGTTATAGGAGGCATGTCTTGCACGATCTCCCCCAATTTGTGAGAAGATTACTTGTTACAAATTCATGCCTGATAACAAGACTAATCTCAAGCTAAAAAATGAAAGAATAGAAATTTAAACACAATACATTCCTTAGTGTAAAATTGTCACTTAGCTGTTACATTTAGAGTTTACATTGTAGAATTAGCTAAACTTTTCAAAACCTGGCTTAGATTTGATGAGGTCCTTCAGCTTTACAAGACATTCAAGTTCTTCAATGATCTCAGTCCCTCTCAAAGCTTCCACCAGCTTTAGCCATTCTTCTAATGAGTAATTGCTAAGATGTTCAATTCTATACCTTGACATTCTGTGGGTTTTGATATTCAGAAACACACCATTCTCAGAGACCCTGCACAATCCTCTAGATTTGACTTCATGTGATCTTCTTTCCATTCTATCCAGCTCCCTATCCTTTCCATAGCGCTATCTTCCATCTCCTTCTTTTCCCTTGCCCTTCTTTCATTTCTTTTGATCAACATCTCAGCTAGTTGTACACTCCTCATTTTTGTGATCATATCATTCTCAGTCATTATATTAATCACCCTTTCAAGCTCCACTGTTGAGAAAGATTCCACTATTTTTTTGTTGAGTACATTGAATGAGCCATCCTTGAAGTAAATTTTCACCTCTCCCAGAGCATCCACAGAGACTTATTTATAAGCTCAGCTTGTTGATTATTGTAATCATCTTCTGAGAATTCTACTGAGAATGGTAGAAAATCATTTTGATTAAAGCATGCCCATAGTGCTCCCACTTCAACCTTCTTACTCCTTGACTTTCTCCCAAGAGTTTTGAAATGCATCTTGATTGGTGGCTTGAATGATGGAGGTTTACTTAGCTTCTTCAATGTGATTTGGTTGGTTGGGACAGGCTTCTTCAAAGAGGAGTTGACTGTTATTTTGTAGAAGTATTTTGGCTTAAAGGATTGGACAGCTGGAGTTTAGATTGGCTAGGCATTTGTCTGTGAGTTTTCTGAGTGACTAGTGTTTTCTTGGTATCTTTCCCATCCTTGTCATCTCCCTTCTTTTCTCCATCCTTATTTCTCATTCTCTTCTCATTCTTGCTACCCTTCCTATCCTTGTTACTCCCACTACTTTTGCTAGAGTGACTTGGATTTGAGCCAAAAGATTTGTGTTCACCCTTCTTTTGCTCATCATTATCCTTGTCCTCATCATCAATATTAATAGCAGTTTGAGGTAGCATGCTCTCAGCATTGTGGATATATCTCCCAAGTATTCTGATAACTTCAACATCTTCTGTAGTCCTGCTCTTCTTCACCTTCAACCCTGATTCTAAAATCATCATCAAATTTTTGTTTGCCATCACACAATATTTAGGAATTTGAAAGTGCTTCTGCTTTCTGGTGGTTGGGCATTTGTAGGCCACCCCTTTGCTAGGCTTGAGATAGGCTTTAGGAAAAGCTCCTTCTTCCCCTGATTTGAGTTCCTTTAGCAACAGGGTGTCCTCTAGAGTCATCACCTTTACTTTATTGATGAAGATGTCCAGTTCTGAGGCTCTCCTTGATTTCAAGAATGTGAGAGAGACCTCCATACACTATCTACCCCAGCATCTCTGACATTTGTAACTATGATCGTTGCCTTCATCATCTCTTTGGTGACTAAGGAAAACCCTCAAAAAATTGACATTTCTGTCAACCTCTCTCTTGCAGGTGTGGTAGTTCTGGTTCACTGAGGCTCTCGGGCTTTCTAGAAATTCTCCAAACTCCTTGTCAAGGCAAGGTCCTTCAGCTGCCCTCTTGAGCCTCTCTTCCATACCAACCTCTATTTGAATTGATTTTTGATTGGACTCCATCTCCCCCTTAGTCTTGGTAGCAGGCTGAGTAGAAGGTGCAGAGATTTGAGCCCTAACATTTTGGAGGCTTTCCTGATGAGGAATGTTTAAGGCTGCCATGATAGCTCCCAGTGACACATTAGTCTTCATTTGAAAGGAATTTTGGGAGTCTATCAATGATTAGATGTCATAATTTTGGCTTTGAACCTGTTGTGTTACCTGTGTGACTTGAGATACTAGGCTGGTGTTGGAGGCTTGAAGTTTAGCAACTTGAAACTGGAAAGATGTGATTTGAGGAGCTGTAGAAGTAGTTGCACTTGAGGAGACTCCACTATCCATATTTTCCTGAATCACCCTCCTTACTTCTTCAGCCATCAAAGCAGAGGGTTTAAACCTAGACTTGTGAAGTTGATCTAGTTTGACCCTTGTGTCATTGTTCTTAGATATATGTTCCTGCATAATGTCATGCAAAGAAACAAATGACTCATTCAGCTGAATGATGCTTTTCTCCACACCTGTGAGTGAGAGGGTGGTCAGTTTGTCAGAGAACTTGATAAATTGATTTTTGATCTCCAAATTCTGTGGCATAAGCTCATCAATCTTCTTCAAAACCAATTCTGACATGCTAGCCTGATGACCCTGAAGAGATTTCTCCGTGGCTCTCCCAGATTGATGGAAGGCCTTGAGCTGAGCTTTGTAGACTTCTGTGATGACATCATAGACTTCCTGAGGAGTGAGCACCTTAGTATTGCTGCCCATAATAGTGATGTATCTTCTCTGAATTTGGTTAGGGCATCCTCCTTCTTGATGGTGAAAGATTTTGAAAGCCAGGCATCAACATTGCCATCCTCCTCCTCTTCATCCACTATTTTGTCCTGTTGAGCTTCAACATCTTCTATATGAGCCAAAAGAATGGCTTGATAATCTTGATTAGTCATGCTTGAAGACAATAGATGCTAAGCTATGCGAGCAAGTCCTTCCAGCTGGTCCACAACCATGTCTTCAACAGAAGAGGGTTGGGCCTGAGTGTCCTGAATCCATTTGGCTAGAAGGCTTGGAGGTGGTTGGTCTGATGTAGAAGGTAGGTCAGTGTTTAGGTTCGATGTTTGGGTTTTGGTTACACCTGTGACTGAAATCACAGTTTGACTCACAGTTGGCACTGTGGTTATGACAGGGTGTTTTTCACTCTGAGAGTGAACCTCCATTTGAATTGGAGGGGAGTTGACTAGGTTGATGTCATGTACCATAGTCTCAAACCCATGTTCTTCTTGCAAAGAACTGGCACTTGAATGTGCTTGAAGTCTTGCCTCCTCATTGGATGAGTCATTGGAAATTGTGCTTCCAGCTTCAACTGCAGATAAAATTTCAGCTAGAGTTATGAGGGGAGTTGACCATTCCAGAGGGCCCTTCAATTGAATTGAAGAGGATTTGAGTAGCTCCCCCTCAGGAGTACTACCCTCAAACCTAATGGCCTGTGAGGGCTCATTTGCACATGAAGGTGCAGGTTCATTCACAGGGTCTTCAGTAAAAACTGATGAAACCCTTGTGTTTTTTATGGTGTCATCAAGGTCTATCTCAGCACATAGCCTCTTACCATCTAGAGATTGGTTCTGAGTTTCTGATGTTAGTGTTAGTGCCCTAGAGACAACACTATTATGTTCTTTAGTATAAGACATTTGGATTATTAATGTTAATGTTTTATCGATTATTCCCTTCTTAATTCATTCCATCTTAATTTACCGCGATATAAATTTCAGATTAATAAATGTCCTTGGAATATGATATGCATTCTATATCTCTAAGTACGTGACTTATAAATGAGATTATGAGAATAGTATCAATATTCCTAAAGATCCCTAGTTGAGTATTATTATTAAGGGACAATAATAATCATTAAGACTGGTGTGTTTGTTGACTGATGATCACATCTCATTCATCATAGGTATAGTGATATTAAAGTAAAAAACACAAGCACATGTAAATATATATAAATACATGGTGCTGGATAGACCCAATGTGAGATTCTACATGTTGGTTGTGTCATAAGTTATTCTCACAGTGATAATGATGTAATGGTCCTTAGAATTGAAATCATTATATTTCTATATGAGGATTAATATACTTTGATTACATTAAAAGTTACCTTTGACCCGGTAATGATAAAAGTGTATCTCGGGTATATTATAAATCATATGAGAATTATGAATGATCTAGAAAGGATTTAACCCTCCTATTTTAGGAGTGATATTATTGGCCACTTGTGTGAGTTAGACTATGAAATACGTGGTCGTGCTCAAATGTTGATTTGATATGATAGTCTACTCATTGATAAAGGAAACCTGGATTTTACTATGAAGAGGATGACACATAACATGCCTCGAGTTTAATCTATAATATGTGGTTAAATGGATTATATTACATTGTATATTATTCACGAAAGGTTTAATCGATTGCCAATTTAATTATTATTACTTGGGTAGCAACGATGTATTACTAGATGCCGCTCATTGTTTACGATTTTAAATTAGATTTAAAATCGTTGCCAACGTAATAATAACTTAAAGGGTCACACAAAGAATGATTGGAGGATTATTTAATTTAAATTAGGATTTAAATTAAATGTAAGTAATTCGAATTATTTGTTATTAATTAAGTGTGACTTAATTAATTAAATAAGTAAGAAATTCGAATTTACTTTAAATCCGAAATTAAGTTATTGGATGATTAAGTGAGACTTAATCTACAATAATTAGAATTTTGAAATTAATAAATAACTCTAAAATCAGTATAGGGTTTGAAGTCTAATTCTCTTGCCTATATAAACATCTTATTCTGCATAATTAGGGTTACACGTTTTATAAGATAAAACACAAAACCCTAGCAGCTTGAGAGAGATAGAGAGAGAGAAGGCGGCTTCAAGATTCAGTGCTAGTACACACTCGTCCTCCGTTCGATCATTCGTATGGATACCTCTACGGCGTAGATCGCACAAGGTGGGATACATGGTGATTGATAGAGCTAGGACCTCCATCTGTCAACCAATTCATAAAGCTTCAAAAGATAAACACATCTGATCTACGAATTAAATCTCGATTTCGCATGGATCCTGCGTTAGGGTTTCGAATTTTTCTGTTTTTATAACTGTTTTCACTGCATTTTATGCCTCGAATCCCAACAATGGTATCAGAGCTACTTGCGAAAGGTTTTAATTCGTTTGTGTGTTTACTGATCTTGATGTTTATAGCATGTTTACAATCTGCCATGACATGTATGTATGCGATTTTGTATATTCTGCATGCTGTATAGTTAACATGTATGTAATCTGTTGGACAGATTGTGTTTGACATGTTTTTATGATTGGATATATGATCTGCCATGATAGATATAATGATATTATACATAAGTTAATGATCTGCAGTGAATGATATTTGATATTATGCACATGTGTTGAATCTACCGATTGTGTGTTTGCTGATTGTTGTGCCTGGACACAATAGGGGACATGGGTATGATCTGTATGTATATGATACACTGATACAGAGATTAAGAATCAAACAGAATGGTTCTGTTCTGATGCTGATTGTGTGTTTTTCTGTTTGATCCGCGCCGCGGTGTTTTGGATTTGATCCTCTTATTATAACTTAATTAGATTAATCATAATAAATGTATAATATGATATAATTGTTATATGTTTTTGAATATGGTGGATGGTTATGGCCTTACCCATAGATTAAAGGTTTTTTGTATGTGGTTTTGGTTTTTAAATACGACTAGCATTTTGTTTATTCTTGTAATATTAAATCTCGAATGTAACTCGAGTTCACTTTGTAAGTTCATTAGATTAGTTTATGTTATCCATTATGTAATGTATTTGAAGACTTGAAGAAGGAGTCCAATGGAGGTGATCTTATGAAGCTATACAAAGGAAGCAACTCAAGCTAGAAAATATATGTGTTGTAATAGATAGGTTGTATTTATTTTCGTAACCACCATTGAATGACCAAGATCTTTATCATGAGCTTGATAAAGATCACATAGGATGGGGCCATAAGCAACCACATTTATTTTATTGCACTTTACATATATTATAATCATGTGATGAATGTCTGTATAGAGTAGACTATAAGATGCATGCTTAATTAGATTAAACATGTATGTATTAGATACGTCACCCGTGCCATGTCTGCTAAACAAGATAAAATCTGTAATGATTCAAGATTTTATAAAATGAACAAACGATTATGAGATTCTCGTGTTTATGAAACACGAAATAATGTATGAATTTTCTTTATTTCCGACATGGGGCGATTTTGGCAAAAATAGGTTCATAGAACTTGAAGGCTGTGGGTATTAAGTGAGTCCATTGTGACTCCTCCACTACTTGGAAATCAAACCATTGACGAATATTGATTTGAAGTACTTTATTCAAGGAAAAATTAGGAATCTCTTTATGATGGGATCATGATCGTTTAAAGTTTAACAAAACCCTAAGATTAATATTAA
>PHNY01298459.1:1697-12945 GCA_003724115.2 Anethum foeniculum
AACATTTAGTAAATATTCATAATTGATTTGATAATTAATGGTGTTCGACATGCAGATAATTTTAATAGTTGATTTGGTCAGATTCTATACGAAACTGAGAGAATGCGCTTCTCTCTACATCTGGCATGTTGGAGAATTTCACTCTTGCTGGTGAACCTAGTAGCAAGTTCTAATTTACGTTTTGGAGCTCTGGATATAATTGGTATATATATATGTAGAGGCAGCACCTATGCAAGTTATCTGCCATAATGTTAACACATAAAAAGTTGCTCCCTTGTGCTTGTTCTTGACCAGTGACAAGCAAAGCTCAGCTAATTACAAATGGATGAACTATCTTAAGCCTGTAGCTCGGAAGAGTCATAACTAAGAAATGAAATATACTAAAGTCTAAACGGCATTTGCTTGTAGAGAAATGAGGGTCCAGTCTTTAGTTTTGTCTTATGAGCGTGCACTAGATCAATATGTAACACCCCAATCTAAAATGTAGGAGAAAATTACAGACGCGACCACTAAGCATTGCCTACTTACTAGTTACTGCACGATGATTATTAGGCATTCGCATTGTGCCACAAAAAAAACAAGTTAATATTGCAAAACATGATCTTTGTTTTGCATATCATGTGTCTAGATGTACACTGCAGAATGATGCTGTGCTTGTCTTTATGCAGCTGATTGTCACTATTGTTATACAATATAGATTTTAATAGAGATTCAATCTATTAACATCTCTTTTTTATTTTTTTGGAATGTAGGTACTTCTCAAGAGCAAGTCGAGATAGAGATTTTGGTATCCTCTACGGAATCTACTCATTTTTCTCGACCATGTCAAAGGAGAAAATATCTTATAAGAGTAGATGGTAATTTTTTAAAGCTTTGTATCATATGTATTTTTCAGTTGTAGACATTATGGGTTAATCTTATTCAAATGTTTTCATATGTACATCAGGAACACCTTCAAGTCTTCACAAAAAATATGGAAAATGGAGTGAGCAAAGATCAAAACAAAGACGTATGCCTGTTGATCATATATATATATTGAAAGTGATGAAAGTAATGACACCAAAAATCAAAATCAAAATAATGGAGGTGTTGTAAACTCTAAGGTGGCAGCTGACATGGGTGTCCTGAAAAAATCTACACTAGTGGCTTACTCATCAAGTTAAGGTGATATGAAGCCTTTATAAACACTAGGACATAATGTTATATAACCAGATTCTTGTTTTGTACATTGTAATATCTATAAAAATATTAATCAGGTGATGATGCTGAAATTGTACCTCAAGCAGAGGCTGTGAAAGGTGAAGTTGATACCAAAAAAAATGGCTCTTATACAGAATCACCAGGTATATTGTAATGACATTATATAATTGTAGTTTAAATATACTTGACCTGATTTTTTTAAAAACTGACAAGTGTTACCCATACAATTTATGCAGAGAATGTTGATGGAAATAATAGCACACATATTGGCTTCCCTTTCAGTACAGAAAATCAGGGGGAAAGATGCAAAAAAGTGGCATCTAGAAAACAGAGTAGACAAAGAAAGGTTTAAGAGAAGTTCCTCATGCATTGTCCTCAGTGATAGTGACTTTGAAACTCCTCGGAAACTAAAAGGAAAGAAAACTAGTGTTGCTGGTAAGAGGAAAAGAACTACAAAATCAGCATCCACCTCCTCCCATAAGAAGAAAAGAACTGCAACCTCGACAGTAGGAAAAAGGAAATTGTTCCATAAGGTAGCAAGATTTTTTTGACTATCTCTATCATGTCTATCTACTTTTGAATGTTTTAAACTGATTTTAATAGGTCAAGGACGGTGTTAAAGGCTCCTCTCTAAGAAAGAAAAGATGCTCTTGTCTAAGAAAGACGCGAGATGCATGTAAAAAAATGAAGCTTGATAAAGTAGCAAAAGCTAAACCAAACACTGAAGATAGAAAACAGGTACTTGTACGAACATCTCCAAATACATTTGCAAACATGTTGAGAGCATTATCAGATGAACAAAAGCAATGGGTTATTGATGTGGGGTTCGGAAGCATACTATCTTTCTCCCTTACAAAGTTTCCACTAAAGCTCGCATATAATGTAGTTTGAAGTTTTAATTTGGACGAATGTGAGATGGATTTACTAGCTGGTAAAATACCTATAACTGAGGATGATGTGCACGAGGTTTTAGGCCTGCCTCAAGGACCAGGGAGAATTCAGATTGTGAAGAATGAGGATGCTGAAAAATCCTGGAGGTCCCAATATAAGGATGCAAAGAAGCCGTGGAAAGTGACAGCAAGACGAGTTTATGAGAGAATGAAAACATCAAGCGTTGTGGATGATCACTTTAAGAATAATTTTTTGGTAATGATGTGTAACATGATGATTCAATCTCAAAAAAATTCGTTTCTCAGCCAGTCCATTCTGGGATTCGAAGACATTGACAGGTGCTATGATTATAATTGGTGTGAATATATGATTCTTAGCTTACATGACCCTTCTGAGTACTGGTTGGTTAATCCCAAGACACGTTATTATTTTGGACCTCTACCATTCTTGATAGTAAGAAATATGTTCCGAAATTTTTTCTTATATTATATTATATTCTTAATGTTATATTATATTACTGACAAAATCACTTGGTTATGAAGTACTTCTACCTAGATCGTGTCCACAATCAGCGATGGAAAGTGAATAGAAGATTACCAACATTCAGTGGTTGGACAACTTTAATGATTCAACAGAAACAAAACCATGAGGAGATTAACAAATCTTTTGGAAGAGGAAAAATCTTACTTGCAATGCGATTCGCAAGTGAAAGCAACAATGACACTGTCCATGTAAGCATTTATATTCTTCTTTTATCCATTTGAAAATAACATATTATATATTATTTATAATATATTCGTATAAAACTGGTCTAGAAACTATATTTAAATATGATTATAGAAATGAATTATAGCACAGTACAAATAGTACACCAGCAAAAGGCATTACAAAAATTAGAAAATGATGAATCTGCATCAAATTTATACGAATCTTTACTACTTTAAAAATAAATTTAAGACTAGTGCGGTAACACCTATAGGTGTTTATATATCACCTAGCAGACATACTATATATGACTCATTAATTACATTTTTAACTGTTTAGGATAAATTGAAGGAGAAGCCAACACCAAATGATTATAATGAACCCGGTTCTGAAAGTTTGAATCTTGAAGCAAGGACAAATGGAATAGTGTTGAACTTAGCAGAGAACTTCATGGAGGTAAAACAGGTAGACTATTTTCTTTTTAGTATATATGTATAATGTTGTATAAATGAAAACTATAAATTTGTACGAATCTATATGAATATCATCTAAGCTTTCTCATCTTAAATATAAATTAAGGAGGTTAGTTTTTAAAATGTCATACGAATCCATACGAATATCTGTGAATCTGCTCTAGAAAAATTAGAAAATTATGAATCTGGATACAAATATATACGAATCTTTACTACTTCAAAAATAAAGTTAGCTTCTGAAAGTTTTAAGACTAGTAGGTCAACACTTATAGGTCATTTATCACCTAACACCCTTATTAAATATGACTCGTTACTTACATTTTTAACTGTCTAGGATAAAATGAAGCAAGCGCCAACACTAAATGATGATAATGAACCTGCGGCCGAAAAATTAAATCTTGAACTAAGGACGAATGTGGTAATGTTGCAGTTTGCAGAGAACTTCGTGGAGGTGAAACATCTACTATATATTCTTTTGTGTAAATAAGATTGCGAGTGTTTTTTATGTTTGTGACCAATCAAGGTGTATACTGGCATGAAATACGTCTAGTTTTTACCCAAAGAACTTGAGAAATATTATGTAATTTTATACCAGCTTTGCTATAAATTTATAAATGCATTTTCTTTACTCTGTTGCAATTTTATGCATAATTTTGTAGGAAGAGATTTGTAAAGATTTGTCTGAAGAAAAAATTTGTTGCGTCGATGATACTCTGGTGCGAATTAAGGAGGCGAGTCTGTAAAATGCCATTGATGAAGAAAACATCAATGCCATTGATGAAGATATTGACATTAAAGAAAATGTAAGATCTAGATTTTGCAATGTCTAGTCAGCATCTTTTCCAATAATTATAATGCTTACATTATATGATTTTCGTCAGGATTTTCTAGAGACTCTTGAAAGAAATATCCATGACATTGAACGGATAACACAAATATGCAGAGACGATCTAGTCATAGCAAGAGCTCTTTTCAGCCATAATAATAAAGTGAACGAGTTAGATATGCGATTTGCGAAGTTACATGATTTGTCAATCAGCACGCCTTGGTCCAATAAGGAACAAAACTATAGTACCCCGAGTCAAAGTATGGTGCCAGTTTTAGATGATTAATTTGTGCTGACTTCTGAAAGGTGGTCAATTCTAGACTATTGGTTAACCCAAATGAACGATTTTGCTTATTTTACAGGGATTATCAACCATAGTGGCAGAAATATACAAACTGAGTTTGATAGCGTGGTAGACAGATCTGCAAAAATGGATGTGGAGCAGCTTGTGGAGTACCCCACAGAGGATAACAAGATTGAAGAGAGACCCGCACAGAGATTTAAAGATGGCAGATGTTTTGAAGTCTCCTTTTTATGATCGTACGGCAGACATTAATGGCAAGATATTAACAGTGGATGAGGCTAGGACCTAGAGGTGGCTGAACAGGAACCAAGATAACCCAAAGTAAGAATCTAAGAGTTATGTTTTAATTTTATACAGAATCTGGTCATAACCATTGATTTCAAATTATAATGCAGTCAAACAGTTTTTGAATGGAAGCAGATAAAGTGTTTTAAAGCCGAATTACAAACTCTTCGTGTCAATGAACAAAATATCAGCATCTGTTATTGATACATGGGCATGCATTTGTAATGCTCTAGAAGATATGAGGGCTCCTGAATCTCCGAGGAGATTGTTCTGCACTATAGAGACTACGGTAAAATAATAAATATCTCTTATAAGCTTAGTATTAAATCATATGATGGAATAAATATAGCTTAGCATTAGATTTTATTTAAACTGATCTTGCACATTGGTGGAATCTTGCACAGGTTGGCACACTAAGTAGAGGAAACCAGAAAAGTACAAAATTAATGTACACAAATTTTGCAAAGAACCTTGATATAATTTTTGAGACATATGGAGTTAAGCTTAATGATGTCGATATGGTATTACTCATTACACTTGATTGATATTGTTCTGCGAGTTATATAATTATACTCTAACAAAGCTGAATACTTGTTTGATTTCAGATTTTCTTTCCTATCCATGACATCAACCACTACTATCTAATATGTTATAACTTGAAAAACCCCTCGGTTGAGATTATTGACAATAGCGCCTATGGTGGCAATGCAACAAACATCTATGATGGACTGCCAGAGTCATTGGCAGTGTTGTGAAAAGCGCGCCTGGGCGCACGCCTAGACGCAAAGCGCACAGAAGCGCAGGTCAAGTGACTAGATATGTATGAAGCGCAGCGACTTTAAACAAGCGCGCGCTTACACCTTGAAAGCGCGAAGCGCAGAAAAGCGTGAAGCGCTAAAAAAGCGCGCTTTAGTAAAGCTTTGACAAAAAAGTAGGTTTTTTACTGGACCAGTTAAGGCCCAACATAGGCCCAACATAGACTTCAACAGCAAAAACTAAATGATTTAGTTTATGTTAAGTACAACAGAGCATTGAGATGACGCTTCCAACTAAGAGACAAAATTGACCCTATATCACTGCTTGATATTGATGAAAGCAACAAGTGGCTGGTTGGAAATTTAAATGGAGAATCAGATGAAGATAATGATCCCGTCTTCGCTGATGATGATGGATTAGGATGGACAGCAGTTGCAAAAGCTGCTGGTGTTGGAGAGCCTCGATATACCTCTAGGTCACAATCAAAAACAGCCTTAAAATCTAAACAAAGTCAAACTCAGCCTTTTAGACGAGGATGAAGAAGAGGAAGAAGACAAGAGTTTGAATTTGAGGGGATCACTTCTACGGCCAAATCTCAATTTGTGGATTTATTATGGCACACCGATCGATTAAGTTCAACCTCTTCAATATGATTTCTATCGCGATACGTCCTGTTTAGCAGAAAGACGGATATTCCATGGTCCAAGCCCGGTGAAGAAATGAAGCCTCCGTCCCTTCCACCCAAAAGGAGTTGCCGGGAAATGCAATTTGTGCGACCAGAAGTACAGGGGCGTCCCTTTTGAAGCGAGAATTGATTTCCCTAGGAGGTCTTCTTCCACTAGCAGGTTAGCGTGCTTATGCTGCTTCGGCGGCGCTTTTTCGCCCTCTCTTCACAGGGATGATTGGGAGGAAGAGGATGATTTTGAAGAAGATGAAGATGATGAATGAAATCTGAGAGCCTGGAACTTGCCCATAATCCTTAAAATTCGAATCTTTATGGGAAAATTTAGGATTTATAATGATCAAGAACTCTAATTTAATATTTTATGAAGTATCAATTATGTTATTTTGCTTTTGAAGTGTGAATTAACATATTACAAAGTATAAATTATGTTATAAACCAAAGCTATTATATGGTATAATCCTAGATAATATATTTTTAGAATTTTTGTTAAATGTGCGCCTCTCTTCAAAGAAGCGTGCGCTTCGCTTATGCGCTTCGCGCCTAGGCTCCAGGAAGGGTTTGCGCTTCGGTGCGCTTAGTGCTTTCGATAACACTGGTCATTGGTAATTTTAAATTGAACTTAATTTGCAATTGTTAAAGTTTGATGTTAACCTTAGTAAACTTTTTTATGTCTACAGCACAAACACTTTATGAAATACCTGCGCCACAATTTATTTAGGAGGATAATACAAATGCAGTTGGTACGTTTTGTTAGACTTGAGATGCCATGGCGAACCAATGGTAATCAGGTAGATTGTGCGATATTTGTCATGAGACATATGGAGAAGTATAAGGCCAATGGATCTCGTGCTTGGTCAGATTTTTATTGTGAAGGGGTATGAAATTTTTGTGATCATATTAGTTGCATAAGCTTGAATAAGGCAATGAAATTCGTTTTTAATAACATGAAGTTATTTGTTTATGAAAATTTTATGTTAATATTTGTTATGACAATTTTATGCAGCCGAAACCAGTCAAGACAACTTGCCAGGCTTCGTGCACTTTATTGCCACAAAATTATAAAATCTCCACTGAACATTTGGAAGGACGTGCCAGTCTTTGAAATCGATTTATTTCGCTAGGATAGATGTTATTCTTTAAGAGATTGTAATTCCGTATTTGACAATTTAAACATTTTGTAATTTTTTTGTAGTTTCAAAGTGTATGCTATTGATTCTATGTATGAAAAGATGACAATTAAGATTAGTGAAGAAGAAAGAATGATAGCACATCATTTTCAGCATCTTTTTGATATGCTTTTACCTTAACAGTTGTTCACTGATAGTGCTTTAGGCTTGGTCAGGAAGGCTAAGAAAGTATAACATTTACCCTGAACAAGGACCGTTTCTTGCGAGCTTGCATGTTCTGCAAGTTGCATAGCAGGCCATTTATGCACATACACTAATGATGAGGTTATGTCTCATGCTCACTGAGCAATGTAATTTTGTGCTGCTGGGTTGCATGTAAACATAATTTTATACTCTATACTGTGGGCTATAATGCGAGAAGTTGGAGCGGAAATCTTTTCAGTAGCTTCTGCAGGGTTTATAATCTGTTACTGGGAAACAGAGATATGCAGGTGATGTTTCTAGGTTGCTTCTTTATGGTTGTTTCCAGTTGTCCTGATCTTTATTCATGTGTGGCTGGGACTTTGCCCAGGATGCTAGTTGAATGTTCAGATGTTCTGTGCTTCGATCTGCAGTATCACCCTTACCTTGCTGTTTTAAATTGGTGCAAAGACTCTGTCTATGGTTGGAATTATATTGCCAGGAATTCGGGTAAGTTAGAATGATATGGACGATAAAGCATCTGTTAGTGACAGATAATTCAAGTTTGACGGGATGACATGGGTGTGTTCTGGGCAGGAAACTATGTCATTTTTAATCTGTGGACAGTTCTGAAGGTAAATGTTTTCAAAAGAAATGTTTCTGAGGAGATTTTTTCTGAATCTGATTGGTGTTATCCAGGTCTGGTTTTTGCTGCGGCTAGGAGGTCTTGGGGCTCCCTAGTGCACCTTGAATTTAATAGGGAATTTCGGTTTGATAGATGTGTGTTGTGATGCTTCTCCCTTTACATGGAGTTAATAGCATTGTTGTAATGCTCTTACTAGTATTGTGGTTGAATTTGAGAGTCCCTTGGAACCCAGATCTTTACTTTGTGATTTTACTAATATTTTTGAATCTATACAAATATCTACTACCTTGTGCTGGAATCAATACGAATCTCTTCGATTTTATTGAAAGATTTTACGATTTTATTGAAATATCTACTACCTTGAAATTAATATTCATTTTTTGCGTTGTGCATCCATGTCATGTGCCTCAATGCGCTAGCCAATTTTTCGTATTATACGCTATTCAGTTCAATATCTTTTCCTTGCTAAAAAAGGCCAACGCCTAAAATTTGAAGCGTTAGAAGGATAAACTTCACCTGATAATTGACAATCTGTGAAGCAGATGAATATTCTTGTTGTTGGTACAGAAAATCAGAGAAAAAGTTTACAAAACGTATATATTCACACATCTTGATGCACCCTGCACAACACAGTCCTAACAACTAACTGCTATAACAAACTAATTCTAGAAGGTCCCAACTTTTTATCTTCCGCACCTTCATTTGTCTGCTGCTGTTGCACCTTCATTGGTCTGCTGACTGTTGCCTTCGCTTGTCTGCTGATATGTTTCTGTAGCATTTTGCATTTCATTATAACCAAAACTTTCACAACAGTAACCTTACAAAGAGGTTTGAACTCAATACCTTGATACGATAAGTAGTGACACATTTAATTGAAAAAAAAAAGTAGCTACAGCTTTGAAAGAGGCTGTTTAATTCTAAACTTATACAACTAATTGTATCTTATATAGTAGAATGAAATCTATGTAATCAAATTCCTCTTTATAGTAAATCAATAATTGTCCTTTTCCCCAGTAGTCTCTTCAATTTATTCCTCAAACAGATGGTTTTCCTTATTTCTCTTTACAAGACAATTGCGTGAATCATGAAGCGCTAGAACACCACAAGTTATGCAATACCTAGTTGCTATTTTCTGCCCGCTCAAGCTTTTCTCTAGTGAGCTTAGCATCCTTTTTCTAGAACCTTTGTTGTTACTCTGGTGAGGAGGATGGACAGTAATAACATCAGTAGGCTTCACACCAATCAGCTTCTCAGCAACATCAGCCTTTGAGTTACTTGGGTGCTTCTTGGACTTCTCTTGAATTTTTTCCCTCAAGGATTTGAGCTCTAACAATACATACTCAAGTAAATCTTCATCGCCAGATACATCGCTGATACACCCTTGAAATTCAAACCAAACATCTTGTGATTTAGCTTTAACATTTCCCTCCTTGCTAGAACTTTTAGAATTTTCCCCTAAACTTAATGTCGAATGCATCTCTTCTGCATTTTTCATCCAGCGCTTGGACAGTAGATCGCGAGGAATCCTATGAATCCCACAAGCACTTAGACAATAGAATGCATGCCTACATGGGTAACCAATTCTCGTAAACATCTTGCATGAACAAATAACATTCTGAGTTTCCAATATGACATCAACCTGGTTATGACAGAAACATGAATGCAATATTAGTATAAGGATGCAAAACAAAAAAACTTGAAAGCTCTAAAAGTGTATGTTCAGTTTATCCGGCAAACATTGTAGCCGCTGCAAGCATGTTCATTGCTTATCAAATTAATTATGTCAAAGAATTTTGGAATAGATTTTTGTTACCTCAAACAATTTGTCTTTGACAAAAAAGTCCTTGATTATAAATTTTTTGATACCATCAGCGACTGTCCAGGTGTCCAACTCCATGTTAACACTATACTTGATCTCATCTTGAACTTTATAGAAAATTGCTCGAGTGTAAACAGTAGCAGCATCCTTTTCAATAGGCTTTATAGTAATAGGCCTAGGCATACATTTGTCTTCATGATTGAGTTTCCTATTCGTATACCGCTGCTTCTCAATTGCACTCTCGTAACACATGTAAAATTCGCACATGTATCACCTTTTTGAACAAAATGATTGAAAAAGAAGTTAGAACTTTCGGATCTTGAGGTAGTTCTTAGTAGGCCAGCCATAGGGTCATCCCTAAAAATATGCAGGAATCCAAGATTTTCGTATATTATAAATTTCAGAGAGCCAATGATTATCTTCCAATTGAAATTCCTTTAAAACCGAAAGCCAGCCTTCTTCAAACTCAGAAGGTGTCACATGATCATTCCACAAAAAATGCTTAAGCTTCTCCATAAAAGGAGACTCCGCACAAAACACAGTACCAAGCTACAAAGAAAGCCACATTTAGTTACAACTTCATCAAATTAGAACACATAATAAGAAATTATACATATAGATTGCGGTTGAACTTGACAACCAAATCAAGCCACTATCAACTAGATCGTGTTCGTCCAACAGTTGTATAAAGTCTAAATTTTAGTGGGGATAGATATTATTTAAGTTAAATTCAAAGATTATTAACAAATATGCACTAGAATCTTAATGAATTTGTCTTATAATTTATACAAATCTCCACGAACCTATTAACAAATATGTACTAGAATCTTAATAAACTTGTCCTACAATCTATACAAATCTCTACGAATCTGTACAAATCTCCATGAACCTGCACTAAAATCTATATGAATCTGTACTAGGACTTGACTCGCCTTACTCGTCTGCTAGAAACCATCTGCATTCAAATCTCCATGAACCTGCACTAAAATCTATATGAATCTATATGAATCTGTACTAGGACTTGACTTGCTCAATCCAGAAGGCAATAAACCATCTGCTAGAATGTGAGTTATAATCTAATTACGAAGTTTGCATTCAATAAATTCTGAATATTTGTTTTGCTAGTATTCCTATATAAACAAATCTCTTTTGTTTAAGGATACTAATTCTGATCCATTATATCGACGGATGATTGATAATATATCTTTGTTTCTTAACCCTTGGTTTTTATATTTTGCAGTAACTACGTTGCAACATAATCCAAAAATTTTAGTTTTACATCTATTGAAAAGTTATGAACATTCTATAGTCCTACCTGTATATTTAATCATGTTCCATGTAGGTATGCAAC
>PHNY01298461.1:0-10116 GCA_003724115.2 Anethum foeniculum
TATATATATATATAAGTAGAGATATATGATAAACGATTATTTTTAACTAACTTTAATTAGATAATTTCATAGCTTGTAAGTGAGACACTCTAAATAAGTTGTCTTAAGTACCACCCCAGCCCCATGCACTTACATTGGCCGTCATGAGAGCATATTGGATAAAGGGGTTCTCGGCATTCACATAAAAATCTAATATTGATTTTATTACCGGGAAAAAATTGAGGAGCAATGAGCTCCGATTCCACCAACCATGCTGATAAACACAAGTTTTGATGTAAAATTTTGAAAACTAGAAAATAATATTTCACAACCTTCTAGTAATATTAGGACATCCTCGAATTGGTAAATAAAACTCGTATTTCATAATTATATATATATATATATATATATACTTAATAATTGTGGAGTCCCTCTTTTTTTATGGAGTGCAGGAGTCTCTATACATTCTGCAATTAAAAAATTGCCAAAAATATTACAAAATGTTTTATTTTTCGAATCATTTTCTATAAAAAACACATTTTTAATTAAAATCTTGCAAAGCTCATATATTTTACAGGTAAAACATGTGTATTCTGTAACTTGATCATATATGTTCTGCAAACTAAGCATTTTTCGTAGAATTATATGTTTTGCAGTGTTCTACTTGTAAATGTATGAGATTTGCAAGATTTTAATTAAAAAAGTGATTTTCGTAGAACATTATTCGAAAAATAATACGTTTTTCAATACTTTATGCAATATTTTAATTGTAGAATGTATATGGACTTCAGGACTCCACAAAAAAATAGGGACTCCATAGAACTTAACTATATATATGTATGTATGTATGTATGTATGTATGTATGTATATATATGTGTGTGTGTGTGTGTGTATATATATATATATATATGTATGTATATATAGTCTGCTAAGAATGTGCTATTATTCTTGTTTACTGACATATCTAAATATTAGGACACCATATGGTACTACATGGAACTTGCATTTCATACACTTTTTTAAGAGATTGCTACTCCTCTTGTCTTGTTTGCATTAACATAACTACTGAGAAATCAACTTTTGCTTAAATGCAATAAAGATGTTAACCACTTATTATTTTTATTTATTTTACATGTAATAAGGAATAATATGTCATTACTGATCTATTTTACCCAGCATTACAACAAAAATCTCATGATTTTGAAAATGCTATGCACTTGATTATCACTGAAATTCTAGAAAAGTGTCGACTCAAAAATATAAAATGATGATTGAGAGAGTCTTTTACGAAATGTGAGATCATTTTGTGGGAGATGTTAAAACACAAATGAAATAAACATACCTGTATTAATATCTGAATGAAAGCATACAATTGGGATAATGAAAAACAAGATTACATCAGTTATTATATCTAAGTGCTACTAACTTGACTCCCAAAAACCAGAGAACAAGTCCTGGTTTTTCTCCACGATCACTAAGCCACTTTCCTAATAAAATGCAACTGCTTTAAGACTATGTCTAACACCGCATTGTTCACAAAATGACATGCTGGCTTATTCAGAAATAAACAAACTAAAACAAACTTAATATGTTTAGATTAATGTTCCACCATACTCCCCCTTAATCTAAATATGCCCGAGATTTTTAACTTCAATTAAATCTCTCATCTTCTCAAATTTTGCTACTGACAATGCTTTGGTCAGTATGTCAGCACGTTGCCCACTTGTGAAAACATGCTTGATAACAATGAACCCCTGCTCAACACAATCACGAATGAAATGATACTGTATATAGATGTGTTTGCTCTTTCCGTGAAATACCGAATTTTAGCCAAATCAATAGCAGATCTATTATCAATGTACAAAGTAACTGGACCTGGTTTAACATCACTAATTTGACTAAAAACCCTTTGAAGCCAAATTCCTTGACATGCAGCAGTGGTAGCCGCCATAAACTCTGCTTCATATGATGAGAGTGCAATACATCGTTGCTTTTGTGAAACCCAGGTAATCAAACTTTCATCAAGATAAAAAGCCATACCTCAAGTACTTTTCCTGTCCTCTACACTACCAGCTAAATCACTGTCCGAAAAATTAGATAAGATATAGTTTCCACGTCCCTTGGTATATACCAAACCATAATGCAATGTGCCTTTCACATATCGACATATCCTTTTTATAGCATTCAGATGAAGCACTGTAGGTTTCTCTATATATCGACTGACTATACCCACAACATATGCAATGTCAGGGCGTGTATACGCCAAGTATCGTAGTCCTCCAACCAAACTCTTAGAATATGTTGAATTAACTGGTCCACCTGTCTTATCGGTATCAATCTGCAACTTTAGTTCCATAGGATATTTTACATCATTACACTCACTCATTCCCGCCTTCTGGAGCAGCCTTTTTTGCATAAGCTACCTGTTTGATCTCAATGTAACCCTTGCTTTGGTCTACCTCCAGACCTAAGTAGTAAGACAACTTACCAAGATCAGTCATGTCAAATTCTCTACTCATCTCCCCCCTTGAATTTGACAATATTTGAGAGGCTCGTTCCGGTGATCAATAAATCATCAACATATACTTCAACAATTAAGATTCATTTCCTTCTCTCCGAGTGTAAACAACATGCTCATAAGGGCATTTATAAAACCCAATTTTAATAAACACTTATTCAATTGAGAGTACCATGCTCTTGGCGCTTGACATAAGACATACAAGGCCTTCAACAATTTATAGACTTTATGCTCCTGTCCATGTTTCACGTAGCCCTTAGGTTGAGTCACATAGACTTCTTCTAGGAGAACACCATTTAGAAAGGCTAACTTAACATCTAGATGATGGACCTCCCATTCGTTTTTAGCTGCAAGCGCTAAGAGTAAGCAGACTGTCTCCAATCTAGTCACAGGGGCGAAGACTTCATCATAATCTACACCATATCGTTGTACATACCCTTTTGCCACAAGTCGTGCTTTGTGTTTAATTACCTCACCGTTAGTATTCTTTTTCAACTTGAACACCCACTTGAGATCAATGGCTTTATGTCCGTTTGGTAGGTCTGTCAGCTGACAGGTTTGATTTTTTCCCATAGTGTCAATCTCATTAATCATTGCTACTCTCCAAGCTTCTTATTTGACAGCCTTCTCAAACGTGAGCGGTTCATCAATGCCTGACAAAAGTAGTTCCTCTTCTAGCTCCACTTCTAATGTGGTGTCATAGATATCACTGAAAAGATGAAATTTTCTTGGTTCACAGTCATTTATTGATACACTAGAGCTAGCAGTCCCCTAATCTACAGACGTCTGCGTTGGTGATACAAATATTAACGGTGTTGCCGGGGGCTCTTCACTTGAGGGGTTAGAATATTCTTGTGTAGCTGGTGCAGAGTCCTCCAAGAAGAACTGCCCTCCTATCTATGCACCTGTGTCATCGAGTTTTTCCCAGGTCCAACCTTTGGTTTCGTTGAAGACAAATTCCCTGCTTACATAGATACGTCCTGAGTTTGGATCATGGAACCTGTACGCCTTGGTTCCCGGTTCCTGTCCAAAGTGAACAACCATTTTACTCCAGTCATCAAGTTTTTGTTTGAATGCAGCAGGGACCTTCATATAAGAAATGCAACCAAATAATTTTAAACACTCAATATTGGGTTTCTTACCGTACCATGCCTCACGTGGAGTGATGTTGGACAAAGCTCGAGTAGGCAACTTGTTCAAAACATAAACAGCATGTTGAACAGCCTCCCCCCAGTATTTTGCAGGCACATCTCGCTCATTCAACATGCTTCTAGCCATAGCGACCACCATTCGATTTTGACGCTCTACGACACCATTTTGCTGTGGTGTGTAGGGAGCTGTATAGTGTCTCAAAATGCCTGTTTCTTCGCAAAACAATTCAAACTCTTTGGAACAAAATTCCCCTCCACGATCTGTGCGCGCGAAACACGTGAATGCCCTGCTTTGCTCCATTTTCAACCAGCAGTTTAAATTTCTTAAAACAATTTAGTGCCTCATCTTTAGTTTTAAGCATATAAACCCACATCATATGATTATAATCATCAACTAATAACATGAAATATCGATTTCCAGCTGGAGTAGGAGGGGATATAGGACTACAGAGGTCCCCATGTATTAATCTTAGCAACAAAATCTGAGTGAGAGGGAAAAGGCTTACGTGATTGTTTTGACGTGAGATACCTATTGCAAAGTTCTCTTGGTTGACTAATTGAGAAGGTAAACCATTTGCCATTTGATTCCTCGACATCAACTGCATTGCTTTAAAGTTCACATGTCCAAGACGTAAATGCCACAGCTATGCTGCTTCCTCCGCTCTTGTCAACAAACATTGTTGCTTACTCTCTTAAATATAAATTTTGTAGAGACGATTTGCAGATAGTTTAACTTGCATAAGTACCCTCCCACAACTGTCATAAACTCACAAGTTTTATCCGTTGAGGACCATTATGTTCCCTTCTTCAGATAGTTGTCCTAAACTTATAATGTTACTACAAAGCATAGGAATAAAGTACACCCCGTGTAGTATCCTGGTCTCGTCATCCTTGCAATTAATTCTGATTGACCCCTTTCCTTCTATTTTGAGCAATGAACCATCCCTGAATTTTACTTGCCCTCTTATGGTCTTGTCCAATATTTCAAACTTGTCCCGACACCCTGTCATGTGGTTGCTAGCCCCATTGTCTAAGTACTAAATATTCTCTTCTGGCTCCTGATTAACCTTTGAATTTCCACCCTCAGCTAGAAGTATCACATCATGTGCACTATCTTCATACTTAGCCATTAATAGTGCAGGTTCATTATCATTGGTCTGTGTCAGGTTGGCTTCACCTCTTTGTGGCCCGTCTTTCTTTGGCTTGCGACATTCAGCAGCATAGTGCCCATAGGCACCACAGTTGAAACACTTTATTTTACTTCTGTCAATTCTGTCACGACCACCTTGATTATCTTTTTCACGACAATCGTTTCCACTCTGTGATGCTCCTCCATTCAATTTCTTTAACCATTCTTCACGTGTGAGTAAAATCTTTCCATTGCCATTCTCACGTTTTGACCACTCCTCGTCCGTTAATAAGAATTATTGTCATTCCTAGCCATCTGTCTGCTCGTGAAATCGTTCCTCATGAGCCTTTAGAGAACCGATTAACTCTTCAACTGACATGTCCTTTAGATTTCCAAATTGCTCAATGGCTGAAATAATTTGTAGAAACTTGGATGGAACAGTCCTTATCAATTTCTTCACGATATACTCTTCTCCAATTGTCTACCCTAGTGCCCTGATATTTGTGACCAGGTCATTTAATCTCATATAGAAATCATACAATTGCTCTGAATCTTTCATATTTTTAGAAACTCAAACTCTGCCTTAAGTGTTTGAGCCTTATCTTTCTTAACCTTATCAGCACCAAGGCAAATTGTCTTGATCGCCCCACACGTATTCTTTGCCATTTTTTGCCCTGCAAGTGTCAGCAATAAGTCTTCAGAGATGCCTTGTTAAATTATAGCCAAAGCACGTTTATCCACCTTATCTTCAATAACGATCTTCAGCTTCCATTGCTTCCCACATGGCGTGCGCCTGCATAAACACCTTCATTTTCATGGCCCAAGTAGTGTATTTGTCTTTGTTAACATTGGGTAACTCAAGCCAATTTGACCTTCTCCATCTTTTACTCGACTCAAGATGCTCAACAGGTGAAAGAAAAAGCTCTGATACCATATGTTAAAACATTAATGAAAGAAACAAACTTGTATTGATATTTGAATGAAAGCATTCAACTGGGATAATGAAAAAGAAGATTACATCAGTTATTATATCTAAGTGCTACTAACTTGACTCTTAAGAACCAGAGAACAAGTCCTGATTTTTCTCCACGATCACTAAGCCACTTTCCTAATAGAATGCAACTGCTTCAAGACTAAGTCTAACACTGCAACGTTCATAAAAATGACACTCTGGCTTATTCAGAAATAAACAAACTAAAACAAACTTAATATGTTTAGATTAATGTCCCAACAAGCGATTTATCATTGTAGTTATTGATAATGACATGAAAAGCGAAAATGTATTAGATAAGCTATTACATCTTATCCTAATATTTCCTTCGTCTACTACAACATCTGAGTGAGTTTCAGTTATAAAATTTATATAAAAAAAAATTGTAGTTGAATTTTTGAAAAATTATTTGATTATGTTGATTATGTTGATTTGTGTTGAAAAGAGGTCGTAAGGTAGTGATGAGATCATTGAAACTTTTTGTCTAATCAAAGAAAGGCAAGTATAATTAAAATAAATCATAATGTCTGTTAATATTTTAATTTTGGTCCAATTTATGATAAATCCTCGTTCCGCCCCTACTTATTACCTATAAATAATCGGAATAGATGCTTATTGACCCTATATGCATTAATAATCGCAATGTGATGTGATGCGTGTTGATCCATAATAGGTGATGATTGTCAAATCATATTATTCATGCGGTAAGTGAAACTCTAAAAAAGATTAAGTGCGAGTGATTGATTTCCTCCATTTACATTAATTTTCAATATTATACTTAATTGCAAAGTTACAAGGGAAAAATAATTGTTGTCATCAATTGCTAAGGATCGAACCTATGATATGTGCTTGTCGGTATATGAGATGAATGCTTTAGCCAGCTAGGTTTGTTGACCAGTAACAAAGTTGTAAAGTTACCCTCACCGACCGATGGAAACAATTATTAGCTGCAAAATTGGGATGTACGTACGTATGCATATACAGAAATGTACGTAAGGATTGAAATGTTTTTTGCTGTAAACATTTAGCTCAAAGCTTTTACTCGTTGGATCGACCTGTGGTCCAATTCATACTAGTAGTCACCACCATGCATCTAAAAAGGCAACCAGCTAGCAATCACATACCTACAATCTTATGGTTTCCAACCCTACATCCACAGTAATTATTGTTCATTGTTGATACACGTATATACGCGTGCGTCGAATATGACTACACGTATTTACTTGGACTAATTACCAGTCACTGTTTCTTCCGATATTGACATGATTCCATGATGGTGTTTGTAATGATACTACGTTAGAGGTATTGTGAATAAGGGTTTAATATGATTGGAAAGAATATATGCGCTTGACATGTACAATTGTGTAGCGTAATTAACCTAAAATTAGGCTAGGTTAACAAAATAGGGCAATTAACCTAATTAGGGTACGTTACATGTAAAGGATAGATTGCATCAGATTCCACGCATAATGCATGTTTTCATTTTATTTTTTTATAAAATATAATTACAAATTTGAATTATTAAATTAAAATTGAAATTACGTAATCTTTTTTTAAAAATTAAAAAAAAAATAGTAAAAAGTGATTCTAAAGTAAAATTAAATTTATCCAAAGTGATTCTACCGTGCAACAAACTATAAAATCAGTTTTTTTTTTCTTAAGTGTTGAAGTTCTATAAAAAATTATGTATCATTAGTATTTCTTAAATAGAATTAAATTTTAATTTTTGATTTTTAAAGCTATTTTATAACAAGATTAATTAAGTAATTCTGTTGAAACTCTGTATAAAAAAGTTGTCAGAATGACCTAGGTATACATGTATGTGTAGATGTATGTTTGTGCATGTGTGTACAGTAAGTGTACGTGGGGAGAAAAGATGATGATGACTAAAAGAAGGTAAATAGGTCTCATCTCATCAGTGGAATACCGTGCATTCCTGACTCCCAAGTAAAGATGACAGAAAGATAGGCAGAGGCCACACACTATTAACCCTCTTGCTTTGACCGTTCATTAACAATACCTAGCCTAGCCCCTGTACCGCTTCTTCTCCTATTTTTCACAGATAAATTTAATGACTTGTTGAATTTTTCTTCACAAATCCATAAATATAATAGTAGCGTTTTTAAAGTAAAATGATTGTTTTTTCTTGAAATTCAACTTTTTCAGTACATCAACAATAAACACATCTGTAAGTTTAAGTGTACAAAAACTTGAACTTTACTGAAAGTATTCATGTCAAAACAAGTTAAAATAAAAGAAAACCTCCCTAACCCTAGCACCTTGACTGGGCTAAAACGAATTTAGGATTCAAATCACTAAATTATGAACATACTCCCCCTCCCCTCGATTTGTATACATATATTTTTAAATGTTCTGCACGTATTTTAAGACGAATATAAAATAAATTTTGTAATTTATTTTTAAAATTTTCTTTTTTAATTAAACTTTAAATGTTAAATTTTTATTTAGAAGAAAATTTTTTTGAAAATAATTTACAGAGCTATATTATAAATAAGGGTTAAAATGCGTGACGAGTCACCATGCGTGACGAGTCACCATCCCACATTGTATACTATTCACTGAGGGAGTAATAAATAGAATTGAAGTCAAAGTTATTAATACTCAATGATTATGAACTTAAAATTATTAATCTATCATCAATTCCTTTTAACTTAAGTAGTATTTTTTTATACAATCCCTTGATGTTTGACATTGACAGCCATTATCACCTCCATTATTCATAGTTTTGGCTTCATCGAAGCAAGAAATGTAGTAAGAAAAAGCCATTGTCGATCAATTTTTCATAAGAGAAAAAGGGAGGAGAGAGAATGAAAGGTATCTGCACAACTGCTATGTATTAAATATACAGCATAGTTGTGGTGGGCATGAATATATATTATATCAAGGCAGAGATAAATATACCAAAATGGTAAGAGTTTGGGACAAAGTCTGAGTAAGTGATGTAAGCAGATGAAGAGTGTTGGATTTGTAATTGAATGACCCTTGTTAGTTTGTTGTTATTGAAGAATGGTGATGGTGGTACCTTGGTAGTGATGGTTACTGTATGATAATTTATGTATTGTATTTGTATTTGGGAAATATTCATTGCAGAAACATTGTTGCAGCTATATCATATTATGATTTAAATATACTAGTAACATTTGTATTTATGTATATATGCAGAGTTTGGGTCCACATAGAGCAATCGGGTGTTATAGCATATATTACAAGTATGTTATAAAAATATCTATAACCTTGCATGTATGTGAAGGCTAGCTAGTATAGATTCGAGCATTGCATTAGTCATGATCAACAGTCTCAAGAATAGAATCGATTCGAAGAGAAAGGTATTATACTGTATCAATTGCATGCATCGATATATACAATAGATTCATTGATTCCGTTACAGAATGGCAGAGGAGAATCATAAGGAGAGAAATGAAATGTTGATAATTAAAAAATGAATGTATGTATGGTTTGGTCAAGATAACAAAATCATCAAGTGGGGATGTATTGCCCCATCCTTTTCATCCATTAAGAAAGTGGAATCTCTGACCTTCCCATCCTCCCACAATCTCATCTCTTAAATGTTCCCCTTGCATTATTACTCTTTTAATATTTTGAAGCTTTGACTTTTGGTACTAGTCTTTAGGTGCTTTGACCGGATAGCTAAAATTATGATTTTTTAAATTTTCTTTTTTAAATTAAAATATATAATCGAAATTTTAATTCAGAAAAAGAAAATCTAAAAAATAATAATTTTAACTATCCAGTCAAAGCACCTAAAGATATGTGCCAAAAGTCAAAGCGTCAAATATTAAAAAACAGAGGGAGTATTATTTTTACCTTCGATTCACATAAATGTTACAAACAAAAATTCAGTTTATATTCACTTGAATGGAGTAAACGAGGACACGCATGAAGAAGTATATAAAAATCAGGGAACAACGGAACATAACCATATATATATATACTGCATACTACGAGGGAGGCAAAGCCCAATCTCCTTCTTCTTCTTCTTCTAGTTCCAGCATAATCTAATCATCGCTACTCAAAGAATTTTTAATGAGATTAATTGATTGCATGGAATGTCTGATTTCCCATATAATTAATCATAGAGTATGTACTCACTCACTATCAAAAAAAATTTCATAATAATTGTTCATGTCTACGTTCGATATAAATTTACGATTAAATTCATAAAATTGTACTCCTATTTTATTATTTGGCTCATAATCCCCAGCCAACGTTGGATGGGATACAGCTGCCGCAATGAAACATTGCGACTGCCGCAATGAAACATTGCGGTAGAAGAGTACTGCCGCAATGAAACATTGCGGCAACAGT
>PHNY01298463.1:8011-19313 GCA_003724115.2 Anethum foeniculum
ACTCCCCCATCCAGAAAATCTACATAGGGGAGTGGGGGGCAAATGATAGGATATAAATAATTCTAGCTATATTAGGCCATGGTTAAGCCTAATCCAACACTGATTTTAGCCCCAGTTCATTT
The DNA here is from genome assembly GCA_003724115.2 of Anethum foeniculum. NCBI lineage: Eukaryota > Viridiplantae > Streptophyta > Magnoliopsida > Apiales > Apiaceae > Anethum > Anethum foeniculum. Next base: position 8,134 of record PHNY01298463.1, read on the forward strand.
AGACCCAGTCCAAAAGCGGCCCAGACCTGCAACCCATTAGGCAGTCATGACTAGATTGACACAATGACAGGTGAAGCATGAGTCATGACTAGGGACCACTCGTGATGGTGACAGCTAATGATTGCCAATGATGAGCACAGTCTAATCACACGCCAGAATATTCCTAGCACACTCTCCCACAATTTTCACGTGGACACGTGTAAAGCATACATGAGCGCCTCCTCACCTGGTAATGAACAGCCAGGATCACAGGTACACTTCCCAAAATCCTAATCCCGGGCCTATAAATAGTCCTAGGAGGAAAGATTTAGGGGTTGGTCACTTTCATACATCGCTATATATTATAAACACACACTCACCCTCAATTTTAGATCTCTCCCTTTTTAGTCATCTCCTTCCAAAAAGCTATCTCTTACTCTCACGCCGGAGGCACCCCGGGGCTCAAACCCCCCATCCGGTGTTGTTTTGCAGACACCCACCAGCAGCTACACCACAAGCGGTGTTGGAAGGACTAGATCGGGATTGGGAGTTACCAGGGATAAGGCCCCTTTATATAGGTGTTAGAACCTAGAGTGGATAAGGATTTGAGGACTTGGTGGACAAGTCTCTTGATAGAAAGTAAGTACGAGTCCTTCGTATATGGTAACCAGGACTCCTTGAGGCGGTGGATTCCAGATCCTTCCTCGAATGGGCCTGGTTATGGGTTGGACGTCGAGTTCGGGTAATCTTGGCGGGCCTTCGTTCGTGAATACGAGTGGGCCTTGGACGTGAACAGTAACTCTCCGTGTTTGTATTTGGGCCTTGGACGTAATATTCTCTATATAATTAATACATCATTAATTATGTCTTAAGGATTAATTTTTGCCCGTATCATTTGCCCCCAACTTTAGAGAAAACCTCTCAGGTTTTCGTGGCAGTTATAATGGTCATTGCTTGACTCGGAGCTACTTCGTCCCTTCTTGGGTTCGGTCATGTTGCGAAGTGTGGAGGGACCTACATATTCACAGTGACTTTTTATCTTTAGTACTATGCTTTGAGCCTTTGCTTAGGCAAATCAAGCGAGGTTTTGCGATAATCAACCCTAACCGGGGCTTTAAAGTATTTGTTTGTTGCCTTTTAACCTTAATAAAGGTTAATTATCGGGCAAGAGTTCTTAATTGACCCTAATCGGGGATAATTTTCATGTACTAGTTGTTAATTAACCTTAATGTAGGCTAATCTTAAGCTTGAAACTACTAATCGTCCCTAATCTGGGTTAATCAGCCCTAATCGGCCCCAATCGGGGCTAATTATTAACTTGATTTCACTAATTAGTCCTTAATTAAACTAATTTAGAAATACAAAAAATTTCATTTTCCATGAATTTTTAGTGAATTTTTCGCCTGAGGATACCTCTGGTTCTCAAAAGGGCCTTCTGTCGAGAAGTCATTGACTCCTGATCGGCCCCAAGGCCTCGACGGGAGCTGGTCGGCATGGGCTTCATGGTCGCCGTCGGGCGTCATTGTGATTGTCTCATCGTGTTGATGAACCGTTTTGCAAATCAAATGTTCATTCGCAACGGAGGACAATCCGTTCGTGGAGTCACTAACTCCTGGTCTGCCCCCTCTGGTCGGCCGGGGCTCCGTGGTCGCCTTCAGGCGTCGTCGAGGTCGTCTCGTCGTGTCGGTGAACTGTTTTTAAAATCAAACATTCATTCAGGATGAAGGATGATCTGTTCATGGAGTCACTAACTCCTGGTCGGCCCCAAGGCCTTCACGGGAGCCTGGTTGGCCCCCTCTGGTCGGTTGGGGCTCCGTGGTCGCCTTCGGGCGTCTTCGTGGTCATCCCGTCGCGTCGGTAAACTATTTTTCAAATCAAATGTTCATTTGCGATGGAGGAAGATCCGTTCGTGGAGTCACTGACTCCTAGTCAGCCCCAAGTTCTCCACGGGAGCCTGGTCAGCCCCCTCTGGTCGGCCGGTGCTCCGTGGTCGCCTTCGAGCGTTGTCGTGGTCGTCTCGTCGCGTTGGTGAACCATTTTTCAAATCAAACGTTCATTCGTAATGGAGGACAAGCGTTCGTGGAGTCACTGACTCCTGGTCGACCCCGAGGCCTCCACGGGAGCCTGGTCGGTCCCCTCTAGTCAGCTGGGGCTCCGTGGTCGCCTTCGGGCATCGTTGTGGTCGTCTCATCGCATCGGTGAATCATTTTTCAAATCAAACGTTCATTCGTGACGTAGGATGATCCGTTCGTGAAGTCACTGACTTTTAGTCAGCCCCAAGGCCTCCACGGGAGCCAGGTCGGCCCCCTCTGGTGGGCCGGGGCTCCGTGGTCGCCTTCGGGCGTCGTCGTGGTCGTCTCGTCGCGTCGGTGAACGGTTTTCCAAATCAAATATTCATTCACGATGGAGGATGATCTGTTCTGAAGTCACTGACTTCTAGTCTTCCCCCAAGACTCCATAGGAGCCTGGTCGGCCCCCTCTCATTGGACGGGGCTCCGTGGTCGCCTTCGGGCGTAACGTGGTCGTCTCGTCGCGTCGGTGAACCATTTTTCAAATCAAACGTTCATGAAGCCACTGACTTCTAGTTAGCCCCAAGGCGTCCACGGGAGCCTAGTTAACCCCCTCTGGTTGGCCCGGGCTCCTTGGTCGCCTTCGGGCGTCGTCGTGGTCGTCTCGTCGTGTCGGTGAACCGTTTTCAAATCAAACGTTCATTCGCGACGGAGGTTGATCCGTTCGTGAAGTCACTGACTTCTAGTCGCCCCCAAGGCCTCCACGGGCTCCGTGGTAGCCTTCGGGCGTCGTCGTGGCTACAAGTCGGCCAAAAATTCTTTGTTTCCTTAGAAACTTTTCTTCCAACCTTTTCACTAATCTCTTTGGTAATCTTAATGATTAGTATAATTAATCTTCCTCTTATGATTAACCCTTGGGGTTTATTTCAGCTCCAGTATACTTCGATTTCTCACTCGATATTCAGTGTTTTTTCGAATACTTGATCCATTATTGTGTTCCTCTCTGGAATTAATCGACTGGTTGAGTCACTTAAACGGTTGTAACTTGTACAAAACCTGTTAACACGAACCAGCCTGTGTTATGACCTGTTACAGTAGGTTCTTTTTTCTTATAAAAGAAGAAGAGAAGTGTTTATTTCAATACACTTCTTCATTTCTCAAATCCTTTACAAGTTTTTCTTCTAGCTAAAATTCTATCTCTTAGCTTTCAAGCCAAGATGTCAAGTGATGGTTGTGCACCTTCTTCCTCGGTGACCGAGATGCTATCTAAACGAGGGAAATCCCGACTGTTAAAAGGTAGAGCTCTCTTTCCATCTTTATCTTTAAATCGTTGCAATAACAGTCTAAAGTGCTTAATGGATGAAATGGCGAACGAGTTTCTGAATAGTGTTCAACTTGACGCCTTCACCCATTCGGGTTCAACTTAAAGAGATCAAGAGCAAGGTCAGTTTTCCAGATTGGGTTTAGGTCCGCACAATGGCTCCCAATGACCGGATATGTAATTGGCACCTTGAAAAGCTTTGTGTATTCAAGGGGGCTTTGGATGCAGGATTGAGGTTTCTTGTACACCCAATCATAGTTCAATTGCTAGTAGAGCTTAAAGTTCACCCTTGTCAGCTATATCCCAATGCTTGGGCTTTCATCATTGTGTTTACAACAAGATGCATTCAACTTGGAATTCCATTGTGTACTTCCTTGTTCAGGAGCATCTTCATGATGAAGAATTCTCCGTTAAAGAAAGCCGGATGGGTTCAACTACAACATAGGCCAGGAGTCGGCCACATTGTAAATTCCTACTCTCTCCTAGACTCCTATCACCAATGGAACCAGAAGTTCCTTGTTCTTAAATGGAAAGGTGGAGATTGGGGAGAGTATTTCAGGACTAGTTTCAACAACACGGTTGATAGTTCTCACTTCATTTTCAATCTTGCCAATAAGGAGCTAGCGGCTCGTGACCGGATTATTAGCGACAATGACCAAACTCATTTTTAGGTCTTTATGACCGAACGGAAGCTTGTAGAAGCTGGCCTTAGTGGCCTTTCCATAGAGGGTATTTACCTGTTTATACTTGTCATAAAATGACCTTGTTCTTATTCCAATGCTTTTCTTGTTTCATTTCAGCTGCTGATGCCTTAGATACCAACTCTAGGGCGAGGTGCCTACTAGGCGCATGATCAAGAAGGCTGAGGAAGCTGCTGTTCGTCTTCCCCCAAGATTCCAGAGTTCTTGGACCATAGTCCTAGTGTGGGAAAGAAGAGGATCAAAAGTTCCGATGGAAGTTCGAAGACCCTCTTTGTGCCATCGTGGGGTATTTACGCCAAGGACTCAGTTTTCGGGAATCCTGCTCTCGCTTTGGATTGGTCGAAGTGTTCAATTACTCATCTTGAATTGGTTCATGTCTCTACTAGGGAGCGCATACTTGAGTCTGAGATGCTAGGGCTCACGCCCTTTACCAGGTGACTTTTACTTCTTTGCATTTCGCTTTTACTTTCATACTTCATGAGTACTTATCTTTTTTCTTTCTTTCTTTCTTTTGCAGGCCAACGCCTACTTTGCTTCTATGGTCTCTCAGAGCCATATGATTCAGACAAGAACATTGCCCTGGAGAGGGATGTGAACAAGCACAAGGAAGAATCCCAAGAATGGGAATCCAGGGCTCTCTTGGCCAATGATAGGGCTATTGGTTTCAAGGAGAAGTACAAAAGCGTCAACAAGAAAAAAGCGCTAGAGTTCTAGGAGCTCATAGATGTATACCATGAGTCGGAGGCTTTCTACAAAATCATAAATAAGCACAACGATGAGATGCACACAACAAACATGTCTCTTGGTTGGGACAAGGCTGTGAATGCTATTCATGCTGTTCATCCTGACATGGTGAATCCAGAGGCCTTTCCCAACCCTTGGGGTGAATCTATGGCTGGCGTCATTGTTGCACAACCTTTTGGCTCTGACCTCCATGCTGCTTCGAAGTCGAGCTCAAGTCATGGAGGCTCTGGCTCTAAGGGTAAGGCTCCTGCTAGAAAGATCCCTGGATCTAAGGGACCCTTTCAAGGGAAGATTCGCAGGCCCATTCGTGGGAAAAGGCTGCTAATCGACAAGTCCTCCTCCTCTGAGAGCTCTGAGGACTTAGATGATGGGGAGGCTAACAAAGAAGGTGGCCAGAAAGAGGATTCTTCAGAAGAGTGAAGCTACATCCTTGCATGGCTTAAGTTTCCACATGTCGCCTTTATTTATTCAGCTTTTATTCAGGGTCCTTCGTGGACTTAGACATTTGTGGTTTGTAATCGTATTGTCCTTCGGGACTTAACTTTTGATCCTTCAAGATCTTATCTATACACTTTCCATTTGATTATTTACTTATCTTTTATCTTACTCGGCCATTCCAGACTTGCATTTGTTAGATGATTTCAAATAGTAAAGTAATAGACAGAGTAAACAAAGCAAACATGCACAAATACTTAATATCCTGGAAAATGGGTTCAACCCTTACAAAAGATGAGAAATGGTTTCATCAACCTTATTCCTATACCTATAAATATTAAGGACATGCGCTGCATGCCTCATACATAATAAACCTTCAGGTTTGAAGCGTGCCAAGTGCGAGGCACTTCATCACCACCCAAAGTCTCTAACTTGTAGGATCCTCATCCAAGTGTCTTCTTGACCTTGTAAGGTCCTTCCAATTTGGGGATAGCTTCCCTTTCTCACTGACTCCTAAGGCCTCGATCTTTCTCAAGATCAGGTCTCCTTGTCGAAAAAACCTTTCCTTAACCCTTCTATTGTAATAAAGGGAGGCTATTCTTTGATGCTCTACATTGCGGGTGCTGGCTTCCTCCCTGACCTCATCAATGAGGTCGAGAGCTAGACTCATGCCTTTCTTCATTAGCTTCTGGTTCATAACCCTCAATACTTGGTGATGCATGGGTGATTTCCAAAGGCACCACTGCTTCGGCTCCATAATCCAGCATAAATGGAGTAGCTTCAGTTGTGACATTGCAAGTGGTTCGATAAGCCCACAATATAGGCAACAACTCATCTGCCCAAGTGTTCCTTGAGAGTTCGGCCCTTTTTTTTAGTCCATCAAGGATGATTCAATTGGCGACTTCCGCCTACCCATTTGCTTGTGGATGGGCAACCAATGTGAAGCGGAGTTCTATATTATTATCATTACAGTACTCCCTCAATTCTTCGTTGTCAAATTGTCGCCTATTATCCGTGACAAGGATGCGTGGTTTCTGAATCTGCATATCACATTCTCCCAAACAAATTATCGCCCATTATCCGTGACAAGGATGCGTGGTTTCTGAATCTGCATATCACATTCTCCCAAAAGAACTGTGTATGTGCTTGGTGGTTATCTTGGCTAGTGCCTTAGCCTCAATCCACTTCGTGAAGTAGTCTATTGCTACCACAATGGACTTCCTTTGGCCCGATGCTATAGGAAAAGGGCCAAGTATGTCCATTCCCCACATCACAAAGGGGATAGGAGAGTTGATCGACGTTAGCCTCTCAGGTTGCTGTCTAATTATAGGAGCGTTCCTCTGGCACCTATCACACTTCTTTACGTAGGCCTTCGCATCAGCCAGCATTGTTGGCCAATAGAATCCTAGTTGAGTTATCTTGTGAGCGAGGGCTCTACCTCCCAAGTGTTTTCTACAAATTCCTTCATGAGCTTCCTTGAGTGCCTCCTCTGCTTCTAGAGGTCTCAGACACTTCAAATATGGAGATGACGAAAGATCTCTTTTAAAGAAGACCTTCAAACAATAAGTATCTTAACGTTCTAACTGACAACTTTCGTGCCTCCTAGGCGTCGTCAGGGAGCCATCCTATTTTAAGGTGAGCCTTGATAGGATCAATCCAACAATTTGACATACCATTGGCGCTATCAAGTTTATGATGTCTACTGTAGGGGTCCTCAGGACTTGAAAGTAGATGCTTCTTGGGTAGTTCTCAAACTCAGACGAAGCGAACTTAGATAGGGCATCGGTCGTGGTGTTCTCTTCTCTTGGAACGTGTTCTGCGTACCACTCATCAAATTGAGTAAGTATTTCTTTTAAAACTTCCAGGTATATGGCCATTGTGTCATCCTTGGCCTCAAACTCCCCATTAACTTGGGAAATCACTAGCCTCGAGTCTCCAAAGACCTTAAGATTCCTGGCCCTCACGGCTCTGGCCAAGCCTAAACCGGCTATCAAGGCTTCATACTCTGCTTCATTGTTTGTTGTTGGAAAATCCAACTTCAAAGCATATTCAATTATGAACCCGTCAGGGTTTTATAAGACTAGGCCTGCACCACTGGACTTTGTTTTGGACGCTCTGTCCAAAAAGAGAATCCAGTACTCTTTTAGAGTCAAGTCTTCTTCTTCCTTCTTGTTTTCAGGTTCTTTGGATTCTTGGGTTACTACCTCTAGTCCCCCGACTTTTTGGTTCTCAATGGTACATTCAACCACGAAGTCAGCTAATGCCTGAGCCTTGATGGCTGTTCGAGGCATATACTTGATGTCAAATTCTCTCAACTGAATTTCAATCTTAATAAGCCTACCACTGGCTTTCGGGATATGCAGAATGTTTCTCAGAGGTTGGTACGTTAGGACTTTAATCTTATGTGCTTGGAAGTATGGCCGTAACTTCCTTGAAGCGATAATGAGGGCGAGTGCAAATTTTCAGTAGTGGAGTAGTTCAATTCTGCTCCATGAAGCACTTTGCTCACGTAGTAGACTGGTTTTTGAACCTTCTTTTCTTCCTTTACTAGGACAACACTCACTGCTTTCTCAGAAACGAAAAGGTAGAGATAGAGAATGTCCTCTGGATTTGGTTTGGCCAACAATGGGGCTTCATTCATATACTTCTTTAGCTGTTCAAAGGCCTCTTGGGTTTTAGCTGTCCACTCAAAATCCTTCACCTTCTTTAAAGTTTTGAAGAATAGAAGGAACTTATCTCCTGATTTGGAAACGAACCTCCCTAGAAGGAACTTATGTGACCCAAAAATTTTCCAGATCCTACGCCAAAAAGCACACTTGGTAGGATTCAACATCATCTTGTGGTGTCTTAACACCTCGAATTCCTCTCTAAGGTGATTAATGTGGTCGGCCTTAGCTAAACTTTTTGACGAGCATGTCATCAACGTAGACCTCTATGGTTTTTCTGATTAGATGGGCGAATATCTTATTCACCAATCTCTGGTATGTGGTTCCTGCATTCTTTAACCCTAAGGCCATAACAAGATAGCAAAATACACCAAAGTCAGTCACGAAGGATACTATTTGGGGTGTCGTCCTTGTGCATCTTGATTTAATTATAGCCGCTGAAGCCGTCCATGAAGCCCAACATCTCGTTCCCAGCAGTAGCATCAATTAGGATGTCAATCCTTGGTAAAGGAATAACAGTCTTTTGGACATGCATCATTCAAGTCAGTGAAGTCAATGCACATCCTCTATTTTCCATTGGCTTTCTTGACCATAAAAGGGTTAGCCAACCATTCAGGGAACTGGACATATTTAATGAATCCAGCTTCCAAGAGTTTTTCGATAATGGCTTCCAGCCTATCCGGAGCATAAGTCATTTTCTTCTGCTTGATCGCCTTCCGTGTTGGAATGACGTTCAGCTTGTGAGTTATGAGTTATGAGTTTGTGGTCAATCCCGGGCATATCAGCTGCCGTCCAAGCGAATACAACGCTGTTTTCTTGTAAGAATCCAATCAATCGGCCCTTCAGGGGTTCTTTCAAAGACATTCCAGTGTAGGTGACTTTGTCCAGGTCTAAGAGGTCTAGGGAGATCTGGACCAAGTCTTCAGCTGGTTTCCGTCTACGCTCCTTGTTCCATCAAGCCTCAACACGGCCATGTAACAACTTTGAGCTATCTTTTGATTCCCCTTCTCTTCGCCCACACCGTTTCTGGTTGGGAACTTGAGCTTCATGTGATATGTCGAAGGCACAGCCTTGAATGCATGAAGTCCTGTCCTTCCAAGGATTGCGTTGTTGTGGACGATGCCTTGACAATCAGAAAAGTTAACATCTGAGTGTCCTCTCTTGGCTCTTCCCCAATTATCATGGGACGTTGGGTCAGTCCCTCAACTTTCGACTCCACTCAATTGAACCAGTAGATGGGTACGTATGGAGGGGTCAACTTAGAGTCGTTGTATCCCATCTTTAGGAACGCGTCGTGGAACAGAATGTTCACCGAGGCTCCGTTGTCTACAAGGACTTGTTTGACCGGATAATTTCTAATTACCGGGGTAATAACTAGAGGATCGTCTTAGGGGAACTTTACCCCTTCAAGGTCAGAGTCATCGAATCCAAGTGCTACTTCAGTTTTGGCCCGTTTCAGAGCTTCTCCAACTATGTTCATCACTTCTCGTGCATAAGCTTTCCGAGAACTCTTATTTGTCCTAACCGCTGTTGGGCCTCCAGAGATTATGTTGATCACTGGACCTCGTGGCTGTTGGTTATGATCTCGATCGTTGCCCCCTCGATCGTTGTTTCTTCTCTGGTCTCCGTCATCTTCACCCTTGGTGAATCTGCCGTATTTTCCTCTACGGATCAGGTACTCAATCTCATCCTTGAGTTACCTGCAGTCGTCGGTGTCATGACCAACATCTTTGTAAAACCTACAATATTGGTTCTTATCTCTCTTCTCGAGGTCTCCCCTCAGTGGCTTCGGCCATTTGATTCTTCGTATTTCTCAATCTTCAACAAGATTTGGCTTCTCGGAGCGTTCAACCTTGCATACTCAGTGAACCTTGGTCAATGATTCTTCTTAGGAGCAGTTTATGAGCTTTTTCCAGTTCGAGGATACTTGTCCTTGGCATCATACTCTTGCTCCGCTTTCCTCTTCTTGTTGCCTGAGTTCTCATTACTCGTAACAACCTTCTTCAATCTTGCCTCAGCCTTGATATACTTCCCGACCCTCTCTTGGAGTTGTAGCATGCTCTCAGGTGCAAGCTTGGCCAAGGACATCTTAAAGTTCCCATTCTTAGTTCCTTGCTGCAAGGCTATCACGGCCACTTTGTCATCTAGATCCGGGACCTTCAGGGCCTCTTTTGTGAATTGATTCAGGTAATCTCTCAAGGACTCCTTTGCTATTTGTTCGAGGCTCATAAGAGATGCCGAACTCTTCTCGTGGACTCTTCTACTTATGAACTACCTTATGAAGGCTTGACTGAGTTCTTTAAAAAATCCAATGGAGTTTGGGGGTAGACGGCTGTACCATCGTTGGGCCATCCCCCCCAGTGTTTGAGGAAACACCTGACACTTAATAGCGTCGTTCATGGGCTGTAGTAACAGGGCATTTGAGAACGTCCTTACATGATTGGTCGGGTCTCCACTTCCATCATACGCCTTGATGGTGGGAATTTTAAACTTCCTTAAGATATGAGAATTCATGATCTCATCAGTGAATGGGGGTCTTGGATCATCGGGATCTCCAAGAGGCATTAAGTCGTGGGAATCAGCCCTGGGGGTAACGACCCTTCTTCTTCTCGGTGGATCTTCCAGATCTATGATGGGAGGCCTGTCCCTTGACCTTCCCGAGCTCATGTTCCTTGATTGTCGCCTCTCCATGTCATTCTTCAGCTTTTCGCTCTCGGCCTCATGTGCCAGTATCCTTACCTGAATGTTTTGTGAGGCTGTTCCTTGAGCCCTTCGTGATTGAGAGTGCCCCCTGGGCTCAGTCTCCTTACCAGCACGTCTCCTTCTTGGGGCGACGTCTTCTTCCGAGGATTCGGTTCCATCATCCTCTATATAAGGACCAGCGTAGTCACGTCCTTCGGTGATGGGGGCCAAGCCTTGTATATAACCGGTCTGTTGTGCATGACCGCTTCCTCCAATGTCAAGGATGTAGGGCATCCAATAAGTGGGGTTCAGATTACTTCTCGCTGGGAGGACGGTTGTAAAGCATAAATGTAATGTAATATGTAATAGAAGGATAATAACTCAACTTAGGATAAGAATCAGGAACATAATATTAACTATGAAGCACAGGGATCCAAAAGATCAATAACAGGACAAATACAAAGAATCAAAACATGGAAGTGAAGCTTGAAGTCTGTTGAAGAGTCATAGAAAGAAGTTCAACTCTATGATCATGCCTCTATGAAGAATAAGATGTCAGAAGACTCCAGGTTACAGAAATGGATTTGATTTTGAAGATTACAGATCACAGGATTTCAGTGGATTGAAGCAATGAAGCAGTTGC
>PHNY01298468.1:1679-13214 GCA_003724115.2 Anethum foeniculum
TACTATCATGTTCTCGCAGCTTATAATTTTCTTAGCCCTTGATGTCTATTTTGCAATCTTGATTATCCTAATATTATTAAATTTTCATGATACAATGCTATCTCTTTCAGTATAGTTTTTTGTTATGTATTTGAGTTACAGTACACATACATAATTAGGTCTTGTAGGTTCAATTGGATTGGACATAATGCTATGATCAGTCACAGGTGCTGCCTTGAAATTATACAATAGCTAGCATTAATGTCTGATGATCCGAAAAGTCTGCTTCCAGATTATAGACACTTTCTAAGTGTTTAATAATATCATCTAAAATAGTGTAAAAGACATTTCGCCATTTCTTATATGAAGTTTGATCACATACGTCATGATCTAGAAGGAATCGGTGCACTGTAAGTGATTAAGAGAACAAATCATACGTTGAACATTGATATATTAGTGGTCATACATAAATTCTTTCTCATAATCATAATATGATTTTACAAAATATTATACGATCTTTAGGAGTGCAGAACTTGTTTAAAATCTTACCTTGTGTGTTTGTTATGCATTTTTATTCAATCATAACTCAAGCATCCTGATGGAGTTTTGAACTTCGCTTTTGTTACCTCTGCCATTGTTGTTTAGTTTAATTATATGTGGCACTGGTTTATATTTATAAAAAATTAAAAATCTGTCTAATATTTTGTACTTTTTTGTTGATTTCTCAGATCATTTTCCTGCTAATCCTGATCTCTGATGTTTTCATTTATGCGCTTTATTTATCTCCGGTGGCATTCTCATCTCTTCCATTCAGAATAGCACCCTATATGCGGGTTGTTTTTTTCATTTTGAACATCAGGTATCAGTGAGTGGTGACTAAATCTGCCAATCATGAACTCGATATTATTCATGATTTCATTTTTGCATGAAAAAAGTGTAGAACACTGATAATATAAACTTTGTGAGACCTTACATTCTCTTCATCTTTAGAAATCTGCAATCTTTCCTTGCATCTACTTTTTCGGAAGACATGTATATTCAATCTAGTAATGGCAATAATTCTTGCAAGATATCCGCAAGGCTTTTCCTAGCGAATGCATCTCTCCCCTTTTGTAATTAGAGGTTGAGGGTTCATGTCTTAGTGGAGTTGTGTGTGCAAGAGTATTACCCAGACAATGATCCTTTAATAACAAACAACTTCTTTTTGCATGAATTTTAAAAATGTAATATAGTCATACTCATGTAGTAATACCACGGGAGAACTTGGGGCCTGTAATATTATTGATTACTTGTACTTCATCATACAATCATAAAATTATCTATGTCTAATTGTCTACCAAGTGGCTTTCTGTATTGAACTTCATGTTGTGTTCATAAAACAGGTGCTCAGGTGACAAAAGTAGATTTGCAACAGAAACCTTTTAGTGATGTGCACAAGTATATTTTGGTTTTTTATTAATCTGATCAAATTGCTTATAATTTATCTGTTAATATTTACTTCAGAGCTTTACGGGAGACCTTGGTTGTCCTTGCAGGAGTGTCAATCACATTCCTTACTGTCCTGGTACTTCCCCACTATATCTATATTCAGTGTGTTGGATTTGTCCTGTACTATTTGGTTTGAAACCCTGATGTAGCGGATTCACCTGATTGTCCAAAGTATGTCATTTGCAGGTTTTAGGACTTCTATTTCTGCTATTCTCAAGTTGGTTGGCATTTATCATATTTGAGAATACAGCACAGGGAGAAACATTATTTACCTCGTTCGGTGCAACAACATATCACATGTTCATCCTATTTACCACAGCCAATAATCCTGATGTCTGGGTTCCTGCATACAAAGCATCGCGTTGGTATTCCCTGATCTTCATTCTATATGTGATCTTGGCTGTTTACTTCGTAACCAACCTGATTCTTGCCATTGTGTTCGATAGCATTAAGTGTCAACTAGCCAAACAACTTGACTCGAAGCGTCATATAAAGAATAAGATTTTGGAAAAAGCTTTTAAGTTAATAGATAGCCATAATATTGGTTATTTACACAAAAAACAGTGTGACCAGTTGTTAGAAAAACTTGGTAGATACAGCACATTTCCAAAAATCTCTGAAAAAGATTTTGATAAAATATTCTACGAGCTGGATGTAACCCGTGACTTCAGGATACATTTGGAAGAATTTACTGCTATTTGCGATGCTATAGCACTGAGGTTTACCAAGGAGGATTCCTCGCCTTGGTTAGAAAAGTTTTCATTCTATGACACACCTTCATCTAAGAAGTTAAAAACCTTTGTACGGAGTCCCATATTCGAATATATTGTGATATCTGTTTTGATACTGAATCTTGTCACTGTTGTTATTGAAACAACTCTTAACATTCAAGACAACTCGGGGTGGAAGTTGTGGGAACAGCTTGAGTTTATCTTTGGGTGGTTGTATTTGGAGGAATTGTTGCTAAAAGTCTACTCGCGTGGGTTCAGAAACTATTGGAGGGATGGTCAAAATCGTTTCGACTTCGTTATCACCATGGTCATAGTTATTGTTGAAACGACAACTTTTTTGTCTCCCAAAGGACTGCCGTTTCTCCCAGATGGAGAATGGATTCGGTATCTTCTTATTGCAAGGATGTTTCGAATAATAAGGCTCTTGATTTTTGTTCGTCGTTTCCGAGCCTTTGTTGAGACATTTTTTACTCTGATACCAAGTTTAATGCCATACCTAGGTACTATACTTTGGGTGCTATGCATGTATTGCTCTGTAGGGGTGCAGATTTTTGGTGGATTGGTCAATGCCGAAAATCCTCATTTGGCAGAGACGGCTATGGCAGATAATGACTCTCTGCTTTTCAATTTTAATGACTACCCAAGCGGAATGGTGACACTATTTAATTTATTAGTAACGGTAAACTGGCAAGCATGGATGCAGAGCTACAGAGTATTGACAGATTCTCCTTGGTCCTACATTTACTTTGTGAGCTTCTATCTGGTGACCATTCCACTGCTTCTGAATTCTGTAGTAGCATTTGTCTTGGAGGCTTTCACTCTTGAAATGAAGATAGAATCAGAAAGAAAACAAAATGACATGGACGGAAGAAATGAAAGGGTGGGTAACCTCCTGAGTCATGTGTTGAGCTCCGAGTTGGATCAGCACGCACAGTTCTAGGGAAGGATAAATTACGCGAAATGTTATGTCCAGAGCTGTTTTTTTAATTTTCATAGCAACAAGTGTTACATATTCACCCTGCATTCACAGTATGTAGCATTCTAACACAATATGCAACAGATTGCTCTGCAACTAAAAAAAGGGTCTGAAAATAACATTTCCCATATGCACCGGTATAGTTTGCAAACCACCAACTGCTGGATTAAATAAATTTTGTTTGTGTTTGTATTGAATCCTATATTTGTGAGTTGCAGTATTAAATATATTTGATATTCAAATTTACGGTGAATTTTAGTATGCATATTTAGTGATTTTGTAGATAGTTGAATATTGTTTGCAATAGGTATCATTAAGAGTCGATTATATTTTGTGTGGTTGAACTATCCTAGATATGCTTTTTATATGGATAAACTAGCAAAAGAGGGCTGAACTATCAACTTTTGTGCAATTTGATGACTTCTGTTAGTTTTACACTAACACGGTTAGTTCCCATTATACAATTGCAATGTCATTTCCTTTCCCTCCCTAAATTAAATAAGAACATAATATATGAACCCGAAAACAGAGTTTCTTTAAGTATTGAATGTCATGCATGAGCCATACTGTTGTATCTTGTTTTACTGATCATTGCTATGTAAATTGCTACCTTTACTTTCTCTTGCATTCATAAATCAATCTATAGTTATGTTGCTTGTTGTTTGATGTCACTATTATCAATCTATATTCAGGCTCTCTGCTCTCTGAATGTTGAGAAACTAGATATACCTGCTATTTCTAAACTTTATTAAGTATGGACGTTAGTTTTTTATTTGAAGACGGATTCTGATCATCCGATTGAAGGCTCCCTCCAGAGTGTAATTGAAGATCCAGGGTAACGGTACAAGCATGATTTATGCACAAAGGTCATGTTTCTGAAAGTTTCACAATGTCTGAAAGCAAATGTGGTTCTATTTTTGACATTCTTTCAATTGAATCATAGTTGTGCTCCAAGCCTTCTGAGCAGTCAGCTGACTTCGGGTTTCAGGTTGATCCTTCAGTGGTTAATCCGAGAAGATTGCACCCCTTTTCCTGATTTTGCAAGTATCAGGAGGGGAAATTCTTGATATGAATGGGAAACATTATAATACTACTCTGATATTGGAATCTAATTTTCATGTATAAATCTATCCTCCATTGTCGCAACCAACCGAGGCAACCTTATACACCATTTTGCACAATCTATTGGTTGGTTGTGCCTAACTATAATCCTCGCAACCCCTTCCTCTCTGTTACATAATGCTTTCTAGAGTGCAGCTCACCTTTGATCATTTTGCAAGCTCCAATCTGCACCAGCAATTCATGACACCTCCTTACTAATCACACCTCCATCTTCCGTATCATCACCAAAACTCACATTCTTCTGCCTCAATTATCCGCCTCTCAAGTTTCTCGAATTCAAAATCTTCGAACTACTAGCACCTCCACTCGCCCTCGTTGACACATTCAACAAACACATTCTCCCCAACACCAATCATCCCTATTTCAACACAAACTCCAACAAAATTCAAACTCCATGTATTCAAAACGAACCCTTAATTCTCCATTTCAATAACAATCGCAACAGTCTCTTTTAACCTCCCAATATCACCTGGTTAATGAAACCCAATTGCCCAATAAAAGAAATAAGGCCACCATTTGAAATGGGTTTGATTTTGGTAGTAAGATTGACACACTACTGAATTAATTGTTTTGATTGATGGGGTTGTGTAATATGATGATTTTACGTAGCATGCTTCTGGAGACATGTAGAATTCCAAGTAAGCAATTTGCGAACAAATGACAACCATAACACTACTTCTTTTTCAGATTTTTCAAACCAGACTTGTGCAAATAAATTATAAAATGTATGCATCAAATTTTAACTGGCTCCATACTTGAAAATGTAGTGGACTTCTCGGGAATATACATGAAAAGCACATGCAATAATAAAAATGGCATCTAATCTTTTAGGAACAATTTTGGGTACACTTTTCGTACCCCCTGATCTGCACCTCATGCAAGTGAGGTCAAAAATGAAATGTAACATTTTCGAGAAACTTGAGGCAGGACCAGAATTCAAAAACATATATAGTACAGGTGTCAGTTTATTATCCGAATAATACATAGAAGACATTATTCATAACTAGGAGCTTTCTATTATGCAAAAGTCTAAGCCTTTCCAATTAGAGATGTCATGCAAAGATCTATACCCAAATTGTTTTCATAATATTTACCCTTTCCTCTACACAAAATGCTACTCTGCACTGTGCAGTAAAACCTTAAATTAGCCAGCAAAAAGTTTTCAACGTCCTAAAGATATAGAAAGCATTAGTCTCGTCATAGAGTTACGAGTATAATAATCATCAGCCTGAATGCCTGAACTCCTCACAATCCTTTGATCCATTTTTTAAGAAGATCAAAACAAGGCCCTTTATCATTCTGGCTACAGCATCCTTGAACTCTGGCGAGCTTTCCGCCTGATCATTGTTCGCAAGTGAACCAACAGCAGCTCCTTCCATGTAAGCTTTGCAGGCCAATAAGATGCTACGTGCATTGGTGCGGAAATAGCCAGAAACAAAGTCCTCAAAATGCTGCATTACAATTATAGAACTTAGCATGTATTTATTTTATGCTACATTGGTGCTTGACTTTTTGCACACATTTCAAATGCTTTGACCACAATCAAATTTATTATTATTACAATTTTCTTTTTTTGTGAATAAAGATGTATACTTGAAATTCTAGTTCAGAAAAAAATAATACTAACAATAATAAATTTAACTATATTGTCAAAGCACTTTAAGTTGTGTGCCAAAAGTCAGACGACCTAAAATAAGAACCAAAGGGTTTTTGCAAATGAATCATATGTTAGGCAGCCTGGAATCTACTCGTCCATGTAAATGCTCCACGGCCAGATCACTCACCATTTCATCAACAAGGTGTAAATTTCCATCAGAGAATATGTTGTACAAAGTGCGACAATTGACATCATTTGCATAAGACTGCACTGCACTAGTGCAGTATATACGAATCAAGAAGCATGCGAACTCTGGCACAACTCTTTAAAATAATACATCTTTCATAGAACCTACATTCCCCCATTCTCCAATCAACACTAACACATTCACCAATCAAAACTATACAATTTAGTCCTAACATGTTTTCTTTTGCTCTCACGAGTAGGTGTCAAACTAAAGCTTTAATATAATAAACTTCCAGACTTGTTGACAGCTATAGTTGTCATTAAAAAAAATATCATATCTGACCTAAGCTCTTAAACCAAGATTTTTAAATGATCACTTACATTTAAAACTTAGCTTAGCACATGTAACAAATTTATTCTCAAGGGGTGTCTGTATTCTTCATGAGAGGTGGGAATGGTAATCGAAATGATTTAGAATTCAATGGAGTATGTGGGGAGTGAGTTAACTGAATAATGGAAATAGTTTTCAAGTAAACCCCTCAACCAAACACTAACATAAGGAAATAACATTTGATTCCACAGGCCCCTAGAGTATTTATAACAGGTTTTTACAGGTGAAAGAAAATTATATCAAACTACTTTTAAGACAATGTAACCAATGGATAGACAAATGATTGAATTAAATTTATCATGTTCCTAAAGAAACACAATCACATATAATGATAACAGAAATATGACGAAAGGAAAGAAAACAGATCACCTTTGGGGGCCGCCTAAGTGTATACATCATCGTTTTCAGTGACATAATGAAGGCATTTTCAGTGTATTCCTTAGATTTCTTCCTCCCATTCTCCCCAGTATACATACCATCATACCCAGGCTCATTAAAAAAGGGTTCCTCGTTCAGTATCAAAGCTTGTATAGATACCAAGACTTGTAGCATTGTAGATGAGTTTGGTACCCATTTCTCATTCCCTTCACCAGTCCACGTGTTTAAAAGACTGAGGCAGACTTTTCCGCAATCATACAAGTTTGGATTCAATCTAAGGCCACCAGAATAGTAGTATACCATCTAGAATTTAAGAGAACAGTGTTTACAAATTGGAAGAAAAATATTATAAATATACAAACCTCAAGATGTGTATAGATGCACAGTAAGAAGTACAGTACATACTGGTGGTACATCTGGGTAGGTAGGGGGGAAAAGAACATCAAAGACGAAAAGGCCATCATGGTAGGGAGTGCCTGCTGGCCCTATAATGATAGCCCTCAGAAGATCCATCCTAGTTTCATACACTCTGACATATATCGTATCTGAAAGAATAGAAAATGCAAACAGTAAGGATCAAGAATTAACACTCTGCTTACGATTAAAAAATATATATATTATGTTATAGATATAAACAATAACGCATTATAACGAAGCATGTTGTACAGTATATGTCCCCAACTTTTACAGATTGGAACACAAAAATAAACTTTGACCTGTATATGCCTGTGATACTCTCGTGTGCAAGCAAACCAAGTTGAGACATTAAGGGCAAGGTAACCAATTTGCACGAAAATAGAAGTTAAGGTACTGCAACAATCTCAGGGGATGATAGTAACAAGAGCACGTATACCAATCAACTTGAGTAAATGTTCATATTAGATGGTTATCTGCAATTCCAGGACTTATTCATGGCATCGTGAAATCTATGTAACATAATTTCAGATTTCAAGTACAAGCCGAAATCGTTTAATTATCTGTGTAGGACTCAATTTAAGAGATATACTGCAGCTTTTAGCAAGTTTCCTTTTTTCAATTTTATACATTCAATTTATGTTGCCAGCATGAACCTGAATATCTGGCCAAAAGTAAGTACTCACCAGGTAAACCCTTCTCCAACATTTTCCACTCATCATGAATTTTCTTTGTCCAAGCCTTGGGTGGCTACAGTGAAGATATATTAAAATACAAATATGCATGACTACAAATTGTATAGATGAAAGCAGAAAATATAATTATAAGTGTAATAATAATGAGTGCTCTGCACTAGGATAACAAAAAGATGAGATGCATGGTAATGTTAAAGATGCACCTGTTGCCCTCCAAAGCCACATGTGCTATAGTGATGATCTACGAAATCATTTACAGTATCGAATCTTTTAAAACACTCGTAGTTCTTCATCACATCATCTTCTTTTTCTGCTTCATCTTTCATAGCATCTTCATGTTCTTTTACTTCTTCCTTCTTCACATCAGAGCTAGACCCTACATGCAATGTTGAACTGCTTGAACCTACATTCTTATGAATGGAAGGCATATCTGAGACTAAAGCAAGAGACGCCTTTCCCTCTGACACTGACCCTGACCCTGACCCTGACCCTGACCCGGGAGGGGCAACCATGGAGTCCTTGCTGAAATTTATGCTTGAAGTCCTATTTTTAATCCAAGAAACTGAAGCTTCAACCCCGGGAGGCAAATCCACATTGTCAAATTGTGCTTGCATATTCAAATAATCATCATCATTATCGTTGTCGTCATCATCATTTTCAAACATATAATCATCATTGTCATCATAATCAGAAACGTAACATCCATCATCATCATCGTTATCATTTCCATTGTTTTCACCACCAAGGCATGACATATCAGCATTTGAATCATGAATAGAAGCTGAATTTGGAGTAGCAGATGATGACCCTGCAATGCTAGTATATAAGCTCCCGAGTTCTGTTCCAGTCTGCTCCTATTAAAATATTATGATAGTAGTTCCAAAGCATGAGAAAGTTAAATAACGAAAATGTCTAACATAAAATTCAGAAGCGCATCAAATCATACAAAAACTATACTGTACTTATGTATGTGCATACTTATGTAAACTTTCACAATTAGTACTTCATAATGCATGTAACACAATTCACTATAAATACATTGTGTCCAAAATTAGTTTGCATTTATACATAAGCCTACGCAATTGCCTTACTAAGCGATCTTTTTCCCGCTTGTCACAATCATAAAAACTGACAGTTGAAACTAATGATCATAAACATATACACGAAAAACCCGAGAAATGAAAAACAAACAAACCGAGCAGCAATCAGACAATAACGAAGCGAAAATCGATAAAGACAACAGAAATCCATAATCTAACAAGCAGACGCGTTAAAATTAGGTTTAAAACAAGCGATCACGAGCAATAAAGTAAGCAATTGAAAAATGATTGATTGTTTTAATAAAGCTAGGGTTTTTAGTGAGTGAGAGAGTGTAATTACCTCATTGTGTATCATTTCCTTTGAATCAGAAGCTACGGGGTCTGAATTAGCTACTGCTGAGATTCCGATATCGATCGTCGTCGAGTCCTCCATTTTGATCGGAATTTTAGCGCTTATAAACAGAGCTGTATCTATCTCTATGTAATATCTCTATGTAATTGTAGCTATATATACAGGAGAGAGAGAGAGAGAGAGAGAAGTGTGTTGTGTACGATAGGAATGTACAGAGAGAGAAAGGGGGAGAAAATCAAAAGAGACTTTGCAAACGGGTAATTAAAAGGAATAAGCGATTTATAAGCGATAAGTAGATAAATACTTATAAGTTATATAAATGTTTGGTATATTTTAAAAAAAAATTTACTTAAATGAACTAAAATAAATAATTTTTAAATATAATTATCTTAGTTTGTGAATTATAAGTTAGATTAATATTTTAAAACATATATTTAAAATCAAAAGTTAATAAAAAAGTGAAAAATCAAAATAAGTTGGGAAAAAGTACGTTGTTGCCAATATTCAACTTATCAGCTTATAAGCTGTAAATTCAACTTATAAGTTGGGCTGACAAACACTCGCCGATAAGTACTTACGGGCTTATAAGTCAATAAACTGACTTAACAGAGTCAGCCAAGCAGACCCATAGAAAAAGACTGAGGAAGCTTAATTCACGCCATAATTAGAAACTGAGCTATCGTGCGCCGGCGTGAACATTTGCTTATTGTACGCTACTGGGCCAAGGGGAGTGTCATGTTTATTGTTCACCTAGTCTATGTTCTGTCACGCACTTTTGCCTAGATAATTAAGGGGTCGTTTGGTTCGAGCAATTCTGGAATTAGGTATGAGTTTCATTTATTTCAACCCCATACCTGTTGTTTGGTTGAGAAAAAAATAATTTCATACTCATACCTCAAACCTTCAAGGTATGGGTTTTTCATACCCAAGAGAGGAGGTGGGTATGGGAGAAGGGTATGAGAAATGAACTTTATTTTACTATTTTTAATTCTTTTTAGGCGATTTCATGCAAAATATAATACATATATAAATCAATGAATCAAAAATATATTTAATTAATAATTAAATTAATATTTTAAAATAATTAAAATTAATAATGTAAATTTTTTAAATCAAATATATTCATTCCAGCACTCAACCAAACACATGATATCAGAATTGATACCTCAACCCCATACCACCTTAACCCGATTTCTGATTCCAACCTCATACCACTGTTTGAACCAAACTACCCCTAACAAGTGTAACGTAGCCCTTTTCAAAAAAAACAAGTGTAACGTAGCATTTTCTTTTTAGGTCAGGTTTCCCGACGATCCCCACAATCGTGTGTTAAGAAATTCTTAACCAATATATTATAGATTGTTGAATTAATACTCCAATAATCGGAATTAGAAAAAATAGAATTTCGCCTTTCAGCAATAAATATTCGCCGAAGGTCAGTCATTCGCTATTAATTAATATCGCTTGTATAGCCTCTTCAATTGAAAAAAAAAAATTGTAGCCTGATTCCCAGGCTGTCCGTGATTATTATACATAAGATAATTTAGTATATAAGTAATTTTCCCGTTCCGCTGTTAATATACGCCGAATATGTTCCCTTCCGCTGTAAATATTGACGTTTGACGAAATATTTCTTTTAATCATGACGGTTGGAGTGTTAATTCAACGATAGGGCATGATATGTTGATTAAAAGTTCCCTGACACACGATTGTCAGCAAACAAGACCCGTCATTTATTTCAATTTCTGATAGACATATTCTCAAATACTTTCTTTGTTTTTTATATAATGCTTTAATTTTTGCACACAATGACCAGGTAGTTTAAAATATTATTTATAATGACCTTTATACCTATCTAAGGGCAATTCTAAATATAAATGCTATCAAAATATCCAAATTATAATTGAAACAATATATTAAAATATCAACTTATTTAAATAAAATATACATTAAATATTCATATTATTGATTGTGTGTTAATGGTTAAATGTCTAGTCCATGGAAACCCTTTTAGTTAGGGTCTGTTTGGCAAACATGCCACTTATCAACTTATCGACTTATTTTGAAAAAAAATTCATATTTACATGTTGATTTTTAGAATTAAATATTTAAGTAGGATTTAGTATCTCTTATATGCAAAAACTTGTCAGAAATAAGTAACTTATTTCAAAAAAAAGTACAGTTTG
>PHNY01298469.1:1694-17116 GCA_003724115.2 Anethum foeniculum
ACTTGTTAAGTGTAAAATAACCTTTCCAAATAGCTTTCAACTACCAGCATGCTTAATGGCTTAATATAGTTAGCTGTTGAACACTTGGACGAATCATAAACTTAATAATGTCTTAATGATCTCATGATTTTTTGTATTAAAAAGAAGTTTATACTTGTCCTGCGGTAGACTATAAGATGCGGCTCTTCACCTGTAACCTTAAAACCAGTGTATCCAATTATTACCAGATTCGTCATCAAAATATATAAAATACGCCCCAGATGCTGATGGCCTGATACATGATTTATCAATTCAAGGTTAAAACTCTACTTAAATTAAATATGGTGGTGTTAGCGTAATGTAATAGCTCAGTGGTAAAGGCTTATCACTTGTTGTTGTCCTGGGTTCTGGATTGAGTTCTCGGCCACCCCGATATTTATCTAAGAATGGATACTACTTAGCTTATAAGCTATATTCATAAAAAAAAATGGTGGTGATTGGTGTTTGATAACTATTTTACCACCGACCTAGCTAGTTAAAACTATCTCAGGTCGTACCTGTTCTGTTCACCAACTTCCCCTCTTACTTAATTTACTTAATCTGCTATTTGTATGAAATATTGGTTGAACTAGTTCCATACCTCATTGTGGTTAAGTATCAACTGCAGGTCACAGGTTAAAATTCTGAAAAGAACTCTTGATATTGCCTTACCAACTTGTAATAGTAATAGTTTTATTGTGGTTAAGTAATAACTGCTTGTTTGCTTGCTATCCAGTATCCATTAGGTTATCGATTAAAATTCTGGAAAAACTTCTTGATATTACCTTTTCAACCGGTATTTCCTTATATCATCAGTACATTGTTTTACTGATTATTAGTACTGTTACTAGTTCTAGTTAGTATTTTAGACGTCAACAGCGCATAGATTCGAGTATAGAATCCATGTCCATGATTACCAATGGAATATAGATAACATAATGTTGTACTCAAATTATACACTAGTATGAGTTATTCAGGCATCTATTCTTTTATAATACACACTGACACAGATACATGATACATGATGATTAAGAAGAGGGTACTTTGTTAGTTGCAATGGTCTTGTTGATACTCGTCGGCGCCAACTGTGGCATTCCTACTGGCCATTCGGGATGAGTCTGCATTGACTTGTAATCTTTATCCATACATGACATATATACAGCCATTAGGATTATACTCGCAAGTACTGCACATTAGCCTTTCTGATTTTTGTAAAATATCAGTCAACTCTGTTTGCACTGAGTATCGAGAGCTTCTGCATCTGAGCTGCACATGCCTTGGCTTGAGCTAATACCATTTGCAAAATGCTGTCCTGAGTAACTGATGAGTTCTTCTTAACCCGAACTTTTTTTTAATCGTGAAGTGAAGAATTTCCAGACATCTTATTAAGTCACACCTAAACTCTGCTACAGTTGATATGGACTACTTAACACATAAACTGTACCACGTTCTACTATAGCATGAAAATGCAATCACTTTAAGGAGATGGGAGATAACATTAATAGCGAAGGCCCATTCTTGCCCAAGTTCTTTGAAGAATGATTCTGCAACTGTGAGACACATTTTGTGATATCTAGCCACTAAGAAAAATAAAAAGGAGACATAGTGGGAGTCTCATTCACTCTTTGTAGGGCACATATATGTATTAACTTCTGCAAAGCAACTACTTACGACAGAAGCATCTAAAGGGTTCCTCCATTACATTAACATATAGAAATGCAGAATGATTTTTCTTATCTAAGGAATATCGTGATTGATAATTCCGTACTTACAATATGGAATCTTCCTGGCCGGGCTTCTATGAGCTAAATTGTTAAGAACAAACTAACCTTCCAAATAGCTTTGTCAACTGGCATGCTTAATGGCTTAACGTACTTAGCTGTTGAACACTTGGTGAAAGTGAAACTAAAACTTAATAATGGCTTAATGATATCATGATTTTTCTGTATAAAGAAGTTAATTTAATCCAATGATACATTTTAAATCTGTTAGTTCCTTTATTATTGTAACCGTGAGACGCTAGTTCTCTCCCGAACTGCCACATGACCACGTCTAAGTGGTAGAGACTATAAAATGTGGTTTCACCAGTACCCTTAAAACCAGTGTATCCGATTATTACCAGATTGATCATAACAACATAAGTAAAATAAGTCCCCAGATGCATGCCTTATTCCAAGTTTCAACTCTACTTGAATTAAAAACGGTGGTGTTTGGTGTATGATAACTACCGACCTAGCTAGTTATAAGTTATACCTATCCCAGGTCTTACCTGTTCTGTTCACCAACTTCTTTTCTAATTTAATTTATTCTGAAAAATTGATTGAACTAATTCCATATATCACTGACTCATTGTGGTTAAGCATCAACTGCTTATCTGTCAGGTCACAGGTTAAAATTCTTGAAAACATCTTGATATTTCATTCACAACTGATAATACTAGTACATTGTTTCATTGTGGCATTACTTCTGGTTATTTTAGAATTTAGACGTCAACAGCGCATAGATTCGGGTACAGAATCAATGCCGATGATTACCTATAGAATATAGATAACATTATGTTGTACTCTGAATTATACACTAGTACTATATGAGTTATTCAGGCATCTATTGTGGAGTACTTGGGAGTTGGGACCTCCACAGCTAACTAACATGCTTTTATAATACACACACATACATGATACATGTGATGATTAAGAAGAGGGTACTTTGTTAGTTGCGACAGCCTTGTGGATACTCTTATGGCGCCAACTGTGGCATTCCTATAGGCCATTTTTGTATGAGTCTGCATTGACTTGTAATCTTTATTCACACATGACATACATTAGGAATTTAGGATTAAGCTCGCAAGTACTACTTGCTACTTTTACTATAGTAATATCCAGACCAAGATGCTACTGCCACATATATGTGAATTTCTGTATCAACCTGAAAAAATGTCAACAGATTACATGATGTGTACAATTATAAATGTATTCCTTGTAATCTACTTGTTTTGGTTACATCAGATTCATTTTCAACTTTAGAGTACTGTTATTATGATTATAGACTAGTTCTGAGTAGAAGCATTATTTCCCGAATGCGCGATTTACGGCATTATTTAGAGGCTAACAGTGTCAGGTGTTAATATTTGTAGTCTCTCGGTCGTGATTGAAACACTCAAGAAATTTGTCTGAGCTACACTAAACTCTTTGTGCAATTTTTTCATTTTTCAACTGGTTCACACCAACTTGGTGTAGACTGAGCCCAGCTGATCTCCTTGAACATTAGCCTCTCTGAATCTTGTAAAATATCAGTCAACTCTGGTTGCAGAAGGTATTGGGAGCTTCTGCATCTAAGATACACACACACACACACCTTAAGGTACCATTTAAGAAATGCTATTCGAGTAACTGAGTTCAGCTCAACCAGACAAAATTTGATCGTAAAGTGAAAAATTTCCCGACATCTTATTAAGTCACACTTAAACTCCACTACAGGTGATATGGACAACTCAACTCATAACCCGTACGAAATTCTACTATAGCATGACAATGCAGTCACTCTCAGGAGAATGGCAGATAACATAAATAGCGAAGGTCCATTCTTGCCCAAGTCCTGTGAAGAATGATTCTTCATCAGTGCGGCACATTTTCTGATATCTAGCCAATAAGAAAAAGAAAAAGGAGACAGAGTGGGAGGCTCGTCTCATTCACTCTTTGTAGGACATAGATATGTATTAACTTCTGCAAAGCAACGACTTACGATAGGAACCTGCGATAGGAGCCTACAATAGGAGCCTTGCGACAAATTTTTCCAAAAATGCATTGATGGTTCAATAATTGATGTTCTGATAATCTCCTACAGTAATAAACGACTATATCAGCTGACAATTTTACTGGTTATACACCACAAAACTATTTGCGACATGTCTACAAAATAATGCAAAAATTTTGAACTTGTGTCTTGTGGTGCTGGATGCAACTTGTCATAGTATAAATCCCTTTTCTTATATATTACCCATCTTTCTGTATTTCTTGTTACTAACATTATAAGAGTGATTCGTACATTATAATGCAATCAGCTTCCAACAAGCCAACAAAGCCAGACTACATACTCTGTAGGATTTCTTAAAGTGAGTTGGAGACTCAGACAAACATGTGTCAATGAGTTGGCAAGCATGAGTTACCAATCATTTTATGTATATACATAATAATTTTAATTTTTATGTACATGCAGACAAAGGTAACGATTCGAGGATTCATGGATAGCCTAGTGGCAGAAACTCATCCCCCTTCCCCCTTGTCATGGTTTCAAATTTCATACTCCCTCCTTTTATAGTTCAAAAATTATATAAACCGCCAAAAAAGAAGTAACGGTTTGAAATTCTGAGCTTGTAAGAGTTTCTGGTTGAAATTAAGCCGTTGTGTACAGAGGTTCAGAAATCGCCATCAAATTCACATTCGAGATCTTCAAAACTCCAAACCTCGTCCTCATCTTCATCTTCTTCTGGATTTTCCCATCTTTCTTTATCAATTTCTCCTTCCATCAGCAGTACCTCCAGAACCTGTCAATTTTACGACAGAGCAATACTATTCATCAACTAATATTCACAATAATTAATTAAATCTAATAGAATGCAAGTATGTGGTAGGTGGAATGTAACACAGGTGGTTAAGCAAAAATAGTGAGATAATCAGTAAGGCTTAACCAAGGACAAAAATAATCATATCCTAGTTTCTGTTCACCAGGGTGAAAAAGATGGGTTAATACTTTACCGACAAACAATTAGAATACGTTAATGACATTTCTTCACTAATACAACTTGCGTAATCACAATTAGAAAAAATAATAGCATCTGGTACCTCACTCATGGTCGGGCGCCAAGTGGAAGATTTGCGTATGCATAGAGATGCTGCAAATGCTAGCCTGTTGAGCTGGTTGATATTATACTCTCCTTCAAGTCTTGGATCCACCAACTTTTGATTATCCCCTTGGTTCAATATAGGTTTTGCCTATAAAATTACAAGTGACATTAGAAATATAGCATATTTTAAATCAAGCACCAGGCAGCTATCAAACATACAAGAAATGACAAATTTTTTTTTTTTTTTTTTTGGTGGGGTTTGGATATGTCTATATATTCAATCATTTGATACTTCTTATTTAGCGGGCTAAACATTGGAAATGGAAATCACATGGTGCCTAATCTGTGGCTCCTACTTCAATTATGTGAATTTAAAGTTAAAGAGAGACCTTTTAGAAGGTGTTCTAGTAAAACTAACTAAAAAACTTAAGGTGTCAGAGGAAGACCTCAACAAGATCTTATGATATTCAACGGTTTGTTTCAAAGTAAAACCACTTACCCAGCTATGTAAACTTTGATGAGAGCCATCCACCGGTTTCTTTCCTGAGATAATCTCAAGTAAAAGAACTCCGAAAGCAAATACATCAGTCTTCTCATCTACGACCCCGTGCATGAAATATTCTGGTGCTAAATGCCTGAATTATACAACAAAACCGAATATAATCATATACCATTTTCAACATGGTCAAATGATTTCTTACTTATGACTAGAGTAGAACAACTACATACCCAAAGGTCCCTTCAATAGGAACTATAGAATGGTGAGTCCATTGTGATGGAAGCCATTTTGCCAATCCAAAATCAGATATCTGTGAAATATGAAGTACCAAAACTATCATTCTCATATCTCAAACAATAATCTCATATATGTTAAGTAGACCTTATGAAAAGAAACTGAGACTTGTTTCGTTTTTTTTGTAATGTCCAATGCATTAGATTTTAAGTACTCGGTTAGGGGGGATTTCGGAGTAGGCTGAAAATCAAACTTTAGACCTCAGTTAACACTGGGAGCAGTTTTGACACTTTTGGCAACTCCTGATTATTGAGACTTGAAATTTTAACTCTCAGAAAACAAGGTACCTGAGGTTTGAAGTCTGCAGTAACCAAAACATTGGAAGTCTTGATGTCTCTATGAATTATTCTTCTGGGACATACTTTGTGCAAGTAATGAAGGCCTAGGGCAGTTTCAACTCCGATCTTATACCTTGATTTCCAGTCCATTATCGGTAAATTCTCATCTATGAATTGTAAAATACAATATCAGAATCTTAAGGGAAACCTGAGAGAACAAAGAGTTCTTACGAGTACAGAAAATAAAAGATGATCACATACCATGAAGAAGAGAAGCAACAGAACCTTTCGAGGAAAACTGGAAAACTAGATATAGTCCATTGTCGATACAACAACCTAAAAGTGATAATATATTTGGATGATTAACTTGACCAAGTGTTCCAATCTCTGTCAAGAACTCCTTTTCTTTCCTCTCATCATTTGATACTTTTGATAGCCTCTTTACAGCTATTTCTTGCCCATTGTCTAATACTCCTCTGTAAACTTCTGCATACCCTCCTTTTCCAACTAGATTATCTGAAAATCACATTTCACACAAACAATATATTTAACATATATAAACAAGAACAATAGCTAAATTGGAAAGAGAGGAAGTAGTAAAACCTAAGGTGAAGCCATTGGTTGCGCGAAAGACTTCTTCAAAGCTGAAGTTTTTCCAAGTTCGTCTTTGGAAGTTTCCATCATTGTGTTCTTCGTGATCATTGGAAAAATCGAAGCTTTTAGGCTTGATGGAGAAGAGTTTCCTGAAGCTTGCGGTTCGGCTATATCTTCTAGATTTTGGACTACCATTGCTGTAAAAACTTCCATTGTTTTCTTCTTGATCATTACAGACACTTAATTTTGGCATTCCTTCTTCTTCATTATCATCAAAGCTTTGATGCTTGCTAGAAAAAAGTCTCTTGAAGCTTCCCGTGCGAATGTACCTCATAACTATATTTGGCAACTAATTGCAGAGGATTTTAAGAAGTACACAAAATGCAACACCCGAGTATCACTACAGACCTTCTCTCTCTGGTAGGTTTGAAATGTCTATATAGAGGTTGCAAAAATAATTAAGAGTATTTAATATTTGTTGAAATGGCTATACATGTAAAGTTTTCGTAAAATACGTGTACAGTTTTCCTGTGGTGGGGTTTATAATTAAATGTTAGGAGTGGTTACATGGGGGGTCGTCTGTTCTAAATGAGAAGTATTCACGGAAACACCTCTAAATGAACCAGAAGTGTAGGTCAGATCTGCGTACATCTTTTCTACGTAGATCATACTTTCGGATGATAGACACTTGGTATGCTTAATTAGATTTTGGAAAGAGCCAAATTACCAAAATATTTTAACAATAACAGTGAAACTAATATAAAAATTACTCAGTCTTATTTTGTTTGTCCTGGTGTGCTCACATTCCACATGTCCTTTTTTTTTTTTTTTTGGTTTCTGTTGTGTGTTGTGTGTGTGTTTTGTCTGCCAACTCAAATTGGATACCTATCCCTGGTCTATGGAAAAATCAAACAGATGAAGTGAAGTTGAGTAGTTTTGTTGGATCAGTTAGGATTATAAAACAAGAAGAAGTGGCCAAGTGTGTGTTATACCTTACCTGTTTAAGGCCAGAGCTACTTTATTCTATCCGTCCTTGGTTTGATTGGTATATACTTTTCCACTTTGAGTCGAGTAAAACGAGATAAAATGCAAAGAAAATAAAGAAAACAACAAGGGTGGTATGTTTCTCCACAATGGAAAAGTAGGGAATTTTGCAGAGTGAGTTTGTTCCATCTTCACAGCACTAAGTCATGTCTTTAAACATGCAGAGTACATTCTGTTCAGAAGTACAATCTATGCATACTACCAGGGTACTCCGACTCAGAGTAATTTGACTAGTCGGAGAACCCTGACCTTT
Organism: Anethum foeniculum; assembly: GCA_003724115.2. NCBI lineage: Eukaryota > Viridiplantae > Streptophyta > Magnoliopsida > Apiales > Apiaceae > Anethum > Anethum foeniculum. The sequence continues at coordinate 9,518 of PHNY01298469.1, forward strand.
TAAATATATTTATCTTTTTCGGAATTTATAAACAAGACAAAAAGTTATCGAGATTGTTATAAGACGTGAGTTTACGTCTTTTGGCAAAGAAAATATAAAATTTGTGTGAATGCAGGTTCTCTCTTCCCAGGAGGTCATATACCCAGAACTCATACTTGATAATTTGATCTTCATTTTTTTGGTTTAGAGATAAAAATATAACTATTCCTTTGATTATTCTTTGAATAAAAAAAATTCAACTCCTTTCTTAGCATTACCAACCATTAGAAACTTCCAAAGTTTTGCACAATGATCATGTAAAGTAATCTTGTTATTGTGTCAAGCTTACTTTATCAAATTCTATTCTCGAACAATCGGAGCATGTTTTATTAGAATTCTGCTATACCTCGTGTATCAAGCTTTTGTGGCAAAACATGCATTCATTTCATCCCTATGTATACCAAAATAATGCACACATTATACAAAGAACCCCCTAATTCATGCTTTTAACATGTCGTAGGCCATCCAGTTCGGGAGTTGCTGCTGTCTTTCCATATTTCACCTTGGTTACTCGAGTCGGTAGAAAGTGTCCAACATGTTACATGGATACGTGAAATGTCGGGCTTAGCAATATTTTAATTAATGTACATGTTTTTAAACTTAAAATAAGTGTAAAGTCCTAATGTTAATTGTCGAGTGTCCTATACAAGTACTCTAGACAATATGGAAAGTCAGAATAACATAGTATATCCCTATATAAATGCGAGAAAATTTCTTAAAAATACTCCTTTCGATTTCATATTCTCTAATTATAAAATGTATTTTGTTACTCCGTGTCATGTCTGTCTCATAATTTCAGAAAAAATATATTTAATTTATCGAAAATTCAAATCTTGTCCGAGACGAAAAGGTGTAATAATTTCGGAATAGTAAAGATGGTTGAAGTACTATTAAATTGTTTGCGAAGTTGAAAACTTTAAGGTAAATATTTAAAGAGATGGTCCCTTGCCACTTTCACGTCGTGGGAGGGGAGGTCCTTAATAGTGCAAGATGATACAGGGTGAATGATGTCGACTCAAAAGCTGAAAAGATGTAAAGAAGAACAGTGTGATAGAGGTTGATTGCTAACCAAAATACTTGTGTTGGCATTCAATTTATGTGCAAGTGCTGCCTAAATTTAATCTCAACCATACTCATCTTTTTCCAGAAATCTTTAACTTTTTCTTTTTCTTCACCCAACTGCAGAGAGAAATAATGCCAAGATACCATCAATAGAAAGTTTAAAAATATCAACCCTCAAGTCTGCTTTTGCAGAATTATCGAATTCGAATATAAGTTCGGAAAATATTGTTTGCAGAACAGAAATGTTATTTCCGGAACAATTTGCACCGTTTCAGGTGCAGTGGTGGAGAGAATTATTAGTTTATACTGCTCGGAAAATAAGTACTTTTCTTGCTCGGAAAGTAACTTATTTGGCATCCCAAACAGGACCATCTGGAATTTATTTTTTTTGACAAGATTAATATTCCATATAATGAGGTCCTCCAGGCTCCGGCCTCTAGGCCAATGGGCTATGCCTATTCTAAATCGCATATAGCATAGGATACCATGACAAGAAAGGGCCGGAGCATATACACATGATCGAACAATAAGCATCAAGGCCAATGACATGTCAGAAGGGCATTAAACTGACTGACCCTCTTCGGGTTTTCAGACTACAGCATGTTTAACAGAATTCTAGTTACCGATTACCCAAGGCAAATGAAGTGTATAAACAGCCGGATCAGAAGCCTGCTGTAACTTGTATGACATCAAGACTCGAGAATACCGCTTCTATAGAGAGGTGACCTTAAAATTCCGATAGCAAAACCAATTATAACCAACCACATATAACAATAATTTCGTATATACATAAATGCATTTATAATCTATATCTGAAAGGGACTCAGATATATGCTTATCAGAGTCATACAGTCACAAAGATGCTAATACTATCAACTTAAATGTTGATAGCCCCAATGTTGAATTGATTAAATTAAAAAAAAAAAATATTACCAAAGAATCTCTTCTATAACTGCTAATGAAAAAGCCTGAGACATAACCCCACAGGAGCTGCCGAAGGACACTTGCTGGAAATAACATCAGTGAAGGTGTCCACAAGCTGCCCTGCAAGAGATGGAGGATCTTCGATAAAAGTATCTATGAACACCTTTACCACCTTCACCTGCTCTGGTGTAGCTCGTAAGCTGTACCACGTTAGAAACTTCTCTCTGAAGCTTTTCTCGATGTGTCCATCACACTCCAACCATCTGATCACCTTCACATAATACCCAAACTCTTTATCATCAGTTTCCCTACATTTGTCATTTCCTCTTTCCGTGCCCTTTTTCATAATAGAGTTGATATTCTGTTGGTTGTCATCCTTCCCGGACCCATTATCAAGATCTTTTACAGGTCTGATGCTTCTTGCTGTCCCCTCTTTAAATTTTTCCATTTTGCATGGAGTATTAGGTAAGCCATTATCTGAACTATGCCCCAATGGTGGAATCTCCATATCACTTTGGATACGGGTGTTTACCCCATTTCTAGGGCTTGTCACCTCAGTGATTTGCCCTTCTGAGGAGTGCTTGTCCTCGAGATTCACATAATTTGGCCTTGAATTAATTTTACCCGGAACTTGTTCCTCATTCAGCAAAGACACTGGTACCCCCTGAGGACCTCTCTGATCTGAGGCATTATAATCCTTCCCCCCATTATATGATGTATTTGGATTAATGTTGTTGCCAGAAGTTTTGGAATAGGGAGCATTCTCATTTGTGCAGGATTTAACTTGATGATTACTTTCATCTTCCACTGACGAAGGATTAGAAAGGCTGCTGCAGTTTGTTGTTGGACTAATACTTCTTTCCACTTCTAAGCCCTTTGGATTAGGGACCCCATCAGAACATGTTTGCATTTGAGCTTCAAATGTTCTCAACTTCTTGTTATCATCGAACAACCTTGAAGAGATAAGTTGTAGCAGGAGATAGACCTGATAATGGAAACCTTGCATTTGGTTCAAAAAGTGTACATGTTGGTTCAGCTTGATAGTCCACTTCATCCACTTTGCGATGCCACAAAGTATAACCAGACATCTTTCCCAGAGGTGGATCTCTAGAGTTGATAATCACAGTGACTGAAGAGGTTCCGACATCTTCAAATCTGATACCTGGAGTCACCGGGCGTGTTTGTAGAAACATTCAATTACCATCAACAAATAAAAGTATTCTGATGCATTGTCTAAAGTTGACTGCATGATCTAAATAACTAGGTACATAACCAAAAAAATTCGAATAAAGCCTGGGAATGGGATAACCATCAAAGCAAAGATATTCTACTTGCTACTGCAGATATCTCAAAGACTTGCAATATATGGAATTCCTTTTCTGGGGTAGTTAGGGATATTAGAAAGTACCTTGAACTGCCAGATTGGATGACATTCTAATGCCTGTGTCAGAAGGAATCGAGTCCAACAACTCAATAGCCGAGGAGCAGAGTCTTTGAACCTCTGGGCCTGAAGAGAGTCTATTGACAATACCCCTAGCCATTTTCACAGGTAAACCAGAAAAAGGACCTACATCTGTTTCAAGTTTCTTCATTGCCTCGTCCACAATCTCATAAACCTTCTGATAGTGTTTGGTACCAGTAAGAAGCTTTTGACTTAAGAAAATGCGGTAACATAAAATATCAACCCGCCTAGTGTCTCTTGCTGTTATCATTTGTTTTCTCAAACATCTACAAATTATCAGAATGTAGTCTCAGGCTCTCAGCCAGCTCACCAAATTACAAGATATTCATATTATATAGAAAATAAGCACAAGGAATGTATTCATGAGTCACGACTAAAGATGAGCAGCACTTTTTTCCCTTTTTTTTTTAATTTCTTTTTACTATATCATAAACTCCATATCCAACATTTTTTAATATCTAATTAAATCAATTTTACAGCAAAGATAAACAATCAAGATTTTTGCAGACATAAATACGAAATTTTAATACAAATCAAATGCAAATCCATCAGGCATATGATCAAACTTAAATAACAAGTAAAATGCAAATATATTAAAACTAAATTTCAAGTAAAATAGCAAATATGTTAGAGCAGAACATATACCTTTATAAGATTCAAATGTTTGGCAATCATCATTGGCTAGAATACCAAATATTTAAATTTAAACATTATTTGCACAAGGAAAGAAAATCAACACATCTAAAAGAGGAATTTAAACTTACTCGAGCAAATCATTCACTTTCCCACAAGATAAACAATAAAAGCTTCCATTAAGTCCCGTGTCCTGCTCATCCTTAGAAATGCCAGATTTCTCATGCTTCAGAGCACATTCAAGATGGCATGACAGCCCACACGATTTACCCAGAAAGGGATGCTCTGAGTTACATGTTAGCCACAAGCTTGGATCCTTATTGTCATCATACTGATGGCAGATACAGCAGGAACACCTCCTGCAAAATGCATCTTCTCGACATATTTTAGCTCGACAAGCTGAATTCTTGCAAGATACAGTTTCAACTAGATCATCGTCAACAGAGATGATTGACGAGTTGTTTGTTGTGACTGATATTCTATTTGGGTGATCAGTTTTCCTCTGCCTTTTGGCACTTCGTTGACCAGTTGTAGCTGAAGGCTCTGGTTCAGTGTGTTTCAAAGAAGCATGATCATGTGCTTTTTTTTCAGCGACAACTTTTAAAAGGTTTTCTATGATCTTCAATTTTGACAAACCAGTATACTTCCTTTCCTTCCCAATCTCTGCAGAAAGGATCTCCAAAATTTCCTGACGACTCCAGGAGTTTAGCAACTCTGGGCCACCATTTGTCCAATTTGAAAGTCCATATACTAATTCCCTCTTTTCAGCTATGCTTAAATTACTGCATTTGGATGGGTCATTCACAAATCCTGGAATCAACTGGAATAAGTTACATGTTTTCATCATGCATCAATGACAAGTCTAGCGTGTTATAGACAAAAGCCTCTCAGCATTTACCATAAATCAAGATACAGTAACAAATTTAGCAAAAAAAAATAAAAAAACAAATCAAATCAAATCAATAACAAGAAGGCATACAAACAGAACAATATACATGCATTATCTTTTTTACTTTTATAAGGATGGTTGGTTAGAGTGGCTATATATCCATTCTTAATTTGCTAATATAAAACTGAAGACCTTCATCCGACTTAAAACTATTAAGGCTATGTTTGTTTGCAACTTGGAAGCAGGGTTACTAAAGCTACCAACATATCCATGTGTCAGATACTCGGAGACGGGATACTTATTACCTAATTTACCTATAATTAAGATATTTTGACATACCTTATCTCAAATGTAATAAGCATATCCACTATTCTCTTTTATATTCCAAAATAAAAACACCGAAACCAATCAAAAATCCAAAACCAAAAAAAAGTTATTAATTTTGTTAACATGTTTTATCTTAAATATATTATACTTACTTCTTAGGGTTGCAAGGACTCTAATCCCTTCACTATAATTGTATCACATAACCCCAAGAATACTTATATCAACAAGTTTTGTTCCCTTTCTAGTTCATTATCTCGATTGTTGAATTACCCTTCCACTAGGTATTACATCTCATGAAATTGTAATTAAAAGTTAATTAAAATTAGCCCATAGGGTAACTAAGGATACAATATAAAAGAAAGGTAAGGAACATTCTCCTATATAGTAACAAACATGGTCAGAAGAATCTCAGTTCGAGCAGATAAAAGAGCAACTGCATTGCAATTCAACTACCATGAATAGCAGTAGAGTTTCTGTTTTGCTTAATGCTTCACTAGACAAAATTCGTTACGTCATTCTATAATTGCCCAAACCTTCATCATTTTTTCCGTAAGAATAGTAGTCATCTCAGAATACAAGACAGCTTTAGTTTCCAAACAGTTTTAAGAACCAGTTTTATATTGATTTTGCTAGTGAAGTTTATACATGTAACTGGAAACTACTAATTTAATGTGTACAAGCAACCAGTAGAAGATGGATAAACGATTGACTTGAAATGATGAGGACGTCCAACAATATCATACAGAGTCAAATGCAATGTAGATCAGTTTTACAAAAGTAGGTCAGCTGTTGTATATCCATATAAATCCTCCCCAATATTGGCTCACTTCTTACCAAGGAGTTTAAAATTAATCATTGCATTAGGTGAGAGCTTCTTTAAGAGTCAACAATACTGTACTAATATATAAGGTTAAACACAAAAATAAAACATTAATCATCAATTAATACATGCTTCATCATACACACAACTAGCATCCTAGATCATACAGGAGAACATAGAAAATAATGACAGCTGCCATTTCCTATCAAGTCAATCAACACAACAGTTCATGACAAACTTTAAAGGCTACGTATGGGTATTATTCACCAGACACCAATTAAACCCCATAAATGATTGCGATGAAAATCAAACAACACACATAATGTAGCAGCTCAAAATCGATCAACGAACGTATCCGCTCAATATCGATCAACACAAACTGATAAGATACATAACACTCAAGACATTGACAAAACAATACTCCATAAACACAAGCTAAGACCATTTGTATCAATCACTAATTCACTACCCATATATACAATGATCCAAATCTTGAAAATCTTAACTAAATACATAAATAGTCAACAGATCTATCAAAAAACTGCAACCCATCATCAAGAATCAGTCACATAACAGCAAAATCACATAAAAATCTCATCTTGAAACTACCATCAAAATCTTGTAACAAGCAAACATCATTATAAACAAGCCAGAAACAAAATAAATTTAAAAGGGTAAAAAAAACTTACCCTCAATAGAAGCAGCATCCATTGATATTAATAGCAATAAATTAACCACTCCACCAGTCTTTCACTACATTACCAAAAGAAATCACAGTTATACACACATAATAAATCTGAGAAAACACATAGAAGATAGGCAAGAAAAGAATCAAACAATATATAAAACATGTGTGTATTTAAATATTTTAACATGGGGTTATAAATCTTTTACGGTTAATCAAGATTCCATGAAAAAAGATTAAATTTTTGGCTATTGAGGGACCTGAAACAACAAAAAGAGGCACTCTGATGATTCTTTATTTCTCTCTTTCTCGAGAGAGATTGAGAGAGAGTGGAGAGAGAGAAGTTATGGGGAAGATAAATGTGTATTTATTATTATGAGGGGCAAAAGAGGTTGCATGTCATCTTAAATTTGTTTGTTTTTGTACCCCCTCGTATACCATACATGGCACACACTCTCATACCTTTATTTATTATTTTCTTTGTTATCCATTCATTTTTATGTTTATTTATTTTGTACATGCACTCTTTTACTTTTGTTTAGCGTCCCATCTTTTACTTATTCATTGTATCTTTTCCTTATTCATTGTATTATTAACTAGAAAATAAGCCGCGCTTCGTGGCGGTATAAAAATAATATTTTTTAAAAAATTATTATATATTATTTTATTTTTAAATATGATAACACAATAGTTTTTTAAGTTTTGACTATATTTTATATAAAATAACAAACATTATTTACTTAAATTTAAATACCAAA
>PHNY01298472.1:3455-15930 GCA_003724115.2 Anethum foeniculum
CTAACTTAACAATATACAAACAAACAAGAAGATAAATTAACATGAAAACAGATTTGGAGAAGACGATTTAGGGAAGAAGACATACATTATTTGAACTTCATTCTTAGAGGTTGATTAATCTTCTCTAAGCTAGATTTCTTCGTGATTGTTGAGTGTTGGATGTTTGTGATTATTGAGTGTAGACTTCGTTTGTGTGTGTGTTGTGTCTGAGGAAGTGTTGTTCTTTTTCTTTTTAATTTTACTTGTTTTAATTGCCCGGCAAAATAGAAATAGAGCCCAAATTTTGAGCAGCCCGCTTATTTTTTCTTTAGCACGCCTAAATTTTGGGCCCAAAACTCTTATCTACGGCAATGGTTAGTAAATTCATTGCAATAGCATGTAAATTTAAACTCCTTCCAGATTTTTCATTTCAGTTGCAACGCTTTTAAAGTTCATTGCAATCTATACGAGCTCATCTCTCAATAATAACGTTTTTTAGAAAATTTTAAACATCTGGTTGCAGTAGCCAATCTATGGTGTGCCCTTTTTTAGTTATCTAAAATTATACCGTTATCTAAAATTATACCTAACAGGCTTCTCCGTGGTCTATATTTTACATGTTAGGTATAATAGACTGACACGTAGATATTATACCTAACAGATGCTCAGCATCGGAGATGCTCAGCATCGGAGATGCTCTTATAAAAAGTATATAAGTATGTATTATTTTAAATGTACAGTGTTTTATTTAGTCAAAGAATAAAGTTGTAACTGGGGTATAGATAATGCAGTTATGAGTTTAAAATAGTGGTTAGATAACGTGACCCTAGGAACACGTTAGCTACATATGTAAATAAATAGATACATTTGTGATCATTTGTTCTTTGCACAACATCATCTACTCCAGGTTAGTCTGTTCTATTCTTTTTTAACATACATGTTTCATCCATCATTCTGTAGTGACTCTAGTATATTAATGTTTAACCATTTTCACATTATATATTGCATGTTGTATCTAAATCTTATATGTTTTATAATTATATGATTTATATGCTTATTGACAATAAGATTTTAATGTAGTATTTCATCCCAGGTAATTCCTATCATTGTTTACTTAGTTTATATCTTTTTTTTATACATTTTTATATGTGTGTTTTATGCAAAACTGGCGTTCAAAATGGCATCCCCTACAATACTCAATGTTAAATATCAATCACATGACAAACCCTAAAAAGGTGAGGAGCAATAACATATTGTTTAGATGCATGCTGTATTAGGATAATATTTAGAACCCTTATGGCCTCCCGAGAGTTCTTCAAAACCTGACCGTGTAAAGTTTGTGCAATGATCTGCATGGGAATCTTCGCAGCAAAGGATATCTCAATCTTGTAAGTCTTAGATTGATTATTGCGACTTATATTTTCCCTTACATTTTCATTAGAATTTTTATCTGCATGAGGACTACTATTTTCGTTGCTCCTGAATATAATAACAATCCGGTAAAAAGTGAGGACTGACCCTGTGTAGGTAAAAGGAGGTAGTAATTTGTTTAGAAAGAGCATACCTACTGAATGAGATATCCTTAAGCACAACAATGAACTCTAGCTTGTTTCTTGGAAGAACTCCAATAGTAAACAGACTCTTTTCACCATCATAAGGGAAGTCTTACCCTTCCACCTCAGCAGGGGCGGCGCTGTGTAGCGCGGGGTGAGGGACCACACAAGGTCCGGAAAAATAGAGCCCCCTACATTTATACCTACTTATAAATTTTACTGATGCTTATAGAAATTTAACAAAAAAATGTTAATTAGTAAAAAATAATTATGATGAACAATTATATCACAAGAAAAGCATCAACTTATTTTCATAGCAAATTAAAAGTGATCTTTCATATGAACTTGACGTTGAAAGTGTGGAAGATGATTTTGTTACAAAATATGCGAGAAGTAAAATTTTTCTAAATTGAATTTATTGCAATATATTTATTATTTACAACATCTTTCGATCGTTCATTGTATTTAGAAAAATTTACCTAAATTTTTATTGATATAAAATTGAGGATCTTATTTTAAAGTTTTGCACATGGTCCTGAAAACCCCTGCCCCGCCCCTGCACCTCAACCTTGTACATGTCATGAAAACAATCAAGCACTTTTATATTTATACCTTTACCTTCAACTGGACGGCCATCCTAATAGAAAAGGGCAACCTGCAGTAATTAATATGCTTAGATTCTGCTTAACCAGCCTGACTAAACATGCAATAACAGGGAAAAAAAACACAAGGTAAACAATTAAGTAACTAGGAAGAAACTTACATTATAATGAAAAAAATGTCCATCGACATTTGTAACATTCACTTAAAGTGATTAGTGAGAAGGTGAATCTTCTTCCCTTTTTTATGCTAGTCCACTCCTAACTATTGGCTTATTTGCATCCATCTTAACACACAAAGACACACGGAGAAATCCAACGAAAAAAACTCAACTATTAAACAAACAAAATTACACACATTTAGCCAAAAATAAAATAAAATTACACACATAAACCAACAAAAACATCATCAAGCCACAGTAAACTAACAAGCCTATACACATGAATAAACACAAATATATACAAGTTTAACAACAAAACCCTAAAATATCCAACATAATCACAATTAAACAGATCACCTCTAAACAAATGATTAAACCAACAAAATATAATAAACACAAATATTATACACATTTCACTCAAAAACATGAACAAAAACAACACACGACACCAAACACACTTAAAACATAAATATCTCAAAAAAAATCAAAACCCTAATCTATATGCACAAAAAATTCATGAATACGAACAGATGACAGATCTAAGCAAATTTGTATTCTCATGAGTATCTAACAAGCCTATACACATAAATAAACACATATATAAAAGTTAACAATAAAACCCTAAAATTTCCAATAAAATCAACATAACAACAACTAAACTCAGCAAATCACCTCTAAACAAACGATTAAACCAACAAAATATAATAAACACAAATATTACACACATGTCACTCAAAAAACAAACAAAATCTCAAAATATCACGCAAATCATCACAAAAACTAAGCAAACTGAGCGTAATTAACAACATCAACATGAGTAGTAGGTGTAATTAACACTAAAAGAGCTTCGAGAATACCTCCGAAAAAATTGCATAACCCTAATTTGAGAGTTGGTCACGAAAATCCTGTGAGCTTTAAAGAGAGAAAGTGAGAGTGAAATGAAATGAGAGAGAATTTGAGTGTATAGGGAATGGAGTGTGGTGTATATAGACGTGAAATGTGTATATAGAGGTAAGGTGTTTGGAGAGTGGAATGTGGATATATAGATAGGAAGTGCGCATGTGTGTGTGGGTCTCTCTATGTGCATAGATGTACGTGTTTGGAGGAAGCGCCATTGAATCGACGTGCTTTTGATATCTGATTCAAAGCTCTTACGCCATAAGAGTTTAGTGAGCATTCAATGCTTTGCTGGGCAGACAATATACAGAATCAATTGCAGTTTAGTGCCATGAAAAATAATAATTTATTCGTTTGATGACCGATGTTCAAAACCTCTCATCTTCATTGCTTAAATCAAAATTTTGTCTAAAATAAAATTTTATTTTAGGCAAAAAATTTCATGTACTTGTGTTTTTCAATGTAATAAAAGTCATATTTTGTGTTTAATCGAATGCAATGGTGCTTGCATTTGATCGAATGGTTTACGTATTTTGTGTAGCTGTGTTTAACAAAATTAAAGTTGCTGCAAATCAATTCATTAAACTGAGACTGGCCTATGATCCGCAATGTATGTATCTTCGATGTTTAATTACAACCGGCCTTGTTGGGCTTAATTAATGGCTTGATGACGTGGTAGTCAAGTTTGTTTTTTTGTTTTTAATTATTTTTCTATTAATTGCTTTGCGCATGTCAAATTACCAATGTTCCAAAATATTTCGTCCTCCGTGTATAAGTGATTTTTTTTCTTTATTTTAGCTTTTTTAATTATTTTCACTAACTTTTCTCATTTTAGTATCTTGATTTTGTTGAGGTGAACCTGTTAACTCACATATAAATTTCAGTAAATCTATAATTACAAGTGAATAACGACTATTTATGATTACACTCCTAAAATTTTAAAAGTAAACATTAGTAATTATATTCTTATAATATGATATAAGTTTTGCAATTATAGGATATAAATACTCTCCACAAGCAAAGAAATTTTTGGATAGAGTGTTTTTTTTTAAAAAAAAATCTTATTATAAACTAAAAAGATTGATAATAGTCATACAACAACTTGGAGTCCCTGCGGGGCTGTATTACACCTTGAATGACCTTTTCGAGGTCAACATTACATAAATATTTATAATATCACATCACATGAAGACAATTTACAAGACAAGGACTGAAGACATGTGAGCCTAGCTCTAGAAGGGGTCGCTTCGCTATCAACTTATATAATATTTTCTAATTAACTTGAAGCCCCGTGATCATGCCTCTAGGGGTCACATGGGAGGGATGATCATTATGCGTGGACAGATTATCAGCAATTGCACGTGCTTTTGATAAGGTCACATCGCATGACTAGACTCCAAGGGGTCGCATGTGAGGCCTCCAGGTGTTCTCGTGCCTCACCAACGAGATATCTTTGCCTAACTCCATGACAGCCTAGTACAGCCAACGGGCTTGGGCCATGGATAGATATGAGCTTTCTACGGTGGCCTACCAACGTCCAACCAACTTGGGCCCTGATGGACCGGACTAAACCCTAGTCCATATGGGTAACTTTTCCTCCTAGAACTACGTGTGGCTTGAATCCCTATAAAAAGTTACGTAGGCCTCTTGTTTCAGATGATCAACAGTTTGCAAAAGGAGACAATAAACATATTTTCTCTGGCATTCAAAGAATCTACAGACAAGATCAGCTACAAATTTCATCAGTTGTCATCCCGTGTTCTTCGCGTTATTAGCAAAATCAACATATTTTGCTCATAATTTCAGCAAACCTCTAAAATATTATTATACGAAATTCTCAACACCTAATATCTGTTATATAGCCCATTATTTTTTTGGTTGTAAGAGCATATATAATCCTAAGCTAAATTATTAGATCTAGAGAGAGAAAATTATTATTTGAAAAGTATTACTAAGAGAAGGGCTTAAGATTCGATCCTTACGATTACGAATATTAATATAAGATTATTGTAAAAGAAAATCAATGTAATTTGATTTGCAATGCACGAGTTATATGTAATTTTAAAAAATATCAAGAATAAATGATCATTCTTTTTAAAAAGAAAAAAAGAATAAACGATCATGTTACAAATTTGCTCCATATCTGGAAACAAACCAAATCATGATGGAAAATGTAGACATTCTTTGTTTTAATCAAAGTTATAAGTAGTGTAATTATTACGCTGATAAACATAAATAAAATAAACGTTTTGATATTATGCAAGTTTGTAAGAAAATAGCTTGATGAAATCGGAACTAGATCATCATCATAAATCAATTTAATTATCAAAGTAACTATAACTCATAAATTGATTTAAATTTGTGGATTACTTTTAGCTTTATATTAACTTAATAGAACAATACATGTACATACTAGACTTACAACTAAGATTCCAAGAGCAAGTACTAAAATAAACATTTTAACAAATAAGTTTCTATTTCTAGAAAGAAAGTAGTTTCACGAAATTCGAAGTAAATTATCACTCTCTTTCATTGTGATTATTCTTTTAGAGATTAACAATCAAATTTTAAAAACACTATTAAAATAGGGCAGTGTGAATACTAAATCAACCATAGTTATAGAAATTATAACTCATAAATCAATTTAGAGCTGGAAATTACATAGCGGAGGACTAATCATCTCTCCAAATCCACACAAGTCATGTCATGGTACAAACAAAAAAATCATAAAATATTCAGTCAAATTAGATGTTTGACTTTGTTTTAAGTAACTAAATAACTTAAAAATAAAACAAACATAGCCTAAAAAAGTTAACCAAGCAAGGGGGTTAAAAGTAACCATGGTTAAGTAAGCAAGCAGTACAAAAAAGGAGGGTGTGGGGGTACCACCTAAACCTCCACCATTACCTCTTCCATCCAAGTCTGCCCATTCATAGCGCGACAATCACACTTCCCAATCAAATTACAACACCTTTATATACATACATCTACTTACATATCACTGCCCGACAGACATAACTAACGGAATCTTAACGCCGTTAACCCTCTCTTTCCTTTACTGTCTCTCCCAGACACACTCGCTTTCCTTTATGTTTGTTACGCTTACTGGGAGTATCCGGTTGCTAAAGATAATGTCACCGAGTGTACCCGGTTACACACGGAGTTGGATATTGACCGCGGTTGAAATGATTACAAAAGGACCTGCTTTTCCCAGTTTTGACCCCTCTCTCAAAACCTACCCTCTCTCCTCTCTCTCTCTCTCTCTCTCTCTCTCTCTCGTTCATTCAATTCTGCTTTTCCCAGTTTTGACCTCTCTCTCATCTCTCTCTCTCTCTCTCTCTCTCTCTCTCTCTCGCTCTCTCGCGTTCATTCAATTCTTTTCTCGTTCACTAAGTTAATACCATTTGATTACATATACATACAGAGAGATTTGTGTGTATAGGTAGGGTTTAAGTAGAGCTATTAAGTGTTGATAATGTTGTGAGAGATCTGTTGATTGTGAATTAAAATGACGAGTACCGAAGTGTTGAGTAAAGGAGCTAATAATCCACGTGGAGCGAACTTGTATAATGATCGAAACGACGGCGTAGCAGCATCTCCGGCGGCTTCCGGCGGCAGAAAAGGTAAATTCCGGCTGTTTTCCGGCGACTGAGATAGGGATCTGGTTGCTTACATGTTTTCTTTTATGTGTAGTTGATGCTGATACAGCTTTGTATACGGAGCTTTGGAAGGCTTGTGCTGGTCCGCTTGTTACTGTGCCTCGTGAAAATGAGCTTGTTTATTATTTTCCTCAAGGTCACATTGAACAGGTTTAATTTCTATTTATGCTGATATTAATTATTTTTTTTTATTTTTTATGTGTGTATTAAAGTTGTTGCTACTTTAAAGTGTAGTTTCATTATGATTTTTTTGTGTGTTACTAAATTGGCTGTTACTTTTGGACTTTTAAGACTTTGATATTTATAGTAACAGAAATATAGATTTGGAGTTAAGAAATTTATTGTTAGGCATCTGATGGTGGTTGTTTATTTATTTAATTTTGGAATTTTTTATTTATTGTTAGAGGAGTTTGTATGATTAGCATGTTTGGTTTGGTTAATTAGCATGTTAAGTTTGAGATTTGGTTTTTGGGTTTGATTAGGTGGAAGCTTCGACTAATCAGGTGGCAGAGCAGCAGATGCCGGTGTATAATATTCCGTCTAAGATATTATGCCGTGTTGTTAATGTGAACTTAAAGGTAATAGAGAATTTGTTGTTGAATTTTGTAATTGCAGTACTATGTATGCATTTTGGAATGATGATGGAATAAGTCATCGGTTATTTGTGCCTTTAGTAGGATGAATTGTGTTCTTCATGTGTTTAATCAGGCTGAGCCAGACACGGATGAGGTGTTTGCACAAGTGACTTTAATGCCTGAACCAAATGTATGTTTTAACTTAATAGTGGCTGCAAGATGTATTTTTAAGAATTATTTGCTTTAAGTTAAGTTAATATTTGTATGTGTACTTGTGCGATGCTAGCAAGATGAGAATACGGTGAGGAAGGATCCTGTGCCTCCACCTCCACCTCATTTTAATGTGCATTCCTTTTGCAAAACCCTCACTGCATCTGATACAAGCACTCATGGAGGGTTCTCAGTGTTGAGACGGCATGCTGATGAATGCTTACCGCCTCTGGTTAGTAAGCTAATCAGACATTGGTTGGAAATTCTTTGTTAATTACTTGGATTTTGTCATTTTTTTACCTTTGATATATATGTTTGTACAGGACATGACACGACAACCCCCAACCCAAGAGTTGGCGGCGAAAGATTTACATGGGAATGAGTGGCGTTTTAGACATATATTTCGGGGTATGAAATGACTATACTGGACAATGTGTATTATTATGTAATTAATTTATCCTTGAATGACCCAAGTGCTTGTAATTTTCAGGTCAACCGAGGAGACACTTGCTTCAGAGTGGTTGGAGTGTCTTTGTTAGCTCTAAAAGGCTGGTTGCTGGTGATGCTTTCATTTTCCTGAGGTTTGCAAAACTGCTTATCTGTTCCAGAATCAGATTTTTATATGAATTAGTTATTATTTACTGAAATGAGGAAAGCGGTACTTTTAGGGGTGAGAATGGGGACCTTCGTGTTGGTGTCAGACGTGCTCTAAGACAGCTGTCTAATGTTCCATCATCAGTCATATCAAGTCATAGCATGCATCTCGGAGTCCTTGCCACAGCTTGGCATGCAATCCAGACAGGGACAATGTTCACAGTCTATTACAAGCCTAGGTAAGTGATGTGATATATAATCACGGTGCAGATGAACTTTCATAATTTTATTAATGAACCGAGTCATTAATAGTAAAGGTGCAAATTTTAGAAGTTCATGATAGTTTTTGATTTTATCCTCTGCTGTGGTGATCTTGTTTATTGATGATTTCTTCAACTGTCTTGTTTTGGTCGAACTATTAACTTTCATCTTTGTATATAATTAATTATAAACCCTACTTTCTGTTACACTGACAGGACCAGCCCTTCAGAGTTTATTGTTCCTTATGATCAATATATGGAGTCTGTTAAAAGCAACTACTCAATTGGAATGAGATTTAAAATGAGATTTGAAGGAGAAGAAGCTCCAGAGCAGAGGTAGGGTCATGCATCTTTGCATCACACAGAGTGATCTCATTCTCATCTCATGAATTTACCCTTTTAGAAGATTTTACATGTAATTGTTTCGTCTTGCAGATTTACTGGAACCATAGTTGGAACTGAAGAGACTGATCCAAAAAGCTGGCCAGGATCTATGTGGAGATTTCTTAAAGTATGTACATACCTTGTGAATTTATGCTTTAATATTTCTCTTGCATTGCAAGTAAGTAAACTTTTTATTCTATTTTAAGGTGCGATGGGATGAAACTTCCAGTATTCCTCGACCAGACACAGTTTCTCCTTGGAAAATCGAGCCTGCCCTCTCTCCGCCAGCACTAAATCCACTCCCAGTGCCAAGACAAAAGAGGCCTCGATCAAACTTGCTGCCTTACTCTCCAGACTCATCTGTTCTCACAAGAGAAGGTATGTGTATATCTACATCATGCAATACTCTTAAATGATTTTTATAAAGTTCAAATATGGCTATGGCTTCCTAAAATATCTACCTTATGTTTTAGGCTCGTCAAAAGTAGCCGCAGATCCTTTGCCTTCAATTGGGTTTTCAAGGGTTTTGCAAGTTCAAGAAATATCAACCTTGGGGGGCAATTTTGCTGAGAGTATTGAGTCTGATTTATCTGATAAGCAAGTGGTGTGGCCACATTCCACAGATGAAGAGAAGATTGATGCTGTTCCTACTTCGCAAAGATTTAGGTCTGAGAAGTGGTCACCTTTAGGAAGGGGTGAATCATCCTTTACAGATTTGCTATCAGGTTTTGGAAGCCAAACTAATTCCTCCCATGATCTAGTTATTCCTTCTAATATTCAAACGGCAACTTCTGCAAACTCAAATAAACTTCAATTGCATGTTGAAGAAGGCAGTTTTAACTTTGTTTCAAGCCGATGGCCAATGATGTCATCCAGTCTCTCACTGAACCTAGGTTCTGGCTCTAATGGCCACTTGCAAAATAGTGATGCTTATCAGACACGACGGGACGCTAGATATGGTAATTATAACAATTGTCTCATGCAACCTGGCCAGACGGGTGACAAAAATCAAGGGTTGATACCTCCACCACAGGCATATTATCATCAGATACCTGCTCATTCTATAGATGCGATGCCAAATTCCTCACCAGTAGACCAAGAGGCAATTAAGTCTAAAGATGGAAACTGTAAGCTCTTTGGTATACCACTAGTGAGCAGCACTGTTACAACGGAGCCATTAGCGGCACAGAGAAATACTATGATAGAGGCAGCAGGGGATATGCATCTGGGATTGCAACCTCATCGGTCGCTTATCTTTGATTCTGATAAATGGTCTGAACAATTGAAGGGAGCAAAAGTGACAAATGATTTAACTGCCAATGATGAACAGGAGAAACCACTTCATTCCTGTCAGCCAACCCCGAAAGATAGTCAAAGCAAAGTTCCTGGAAATTCAACAAGGAGCTGTACTAAGGTAATAGCTTTATAAATACATATGTTTTTCACTTTTACTGCAGCTAGATTGTTTGCTTTTGAGGCTTACAATAGTTAGTTTCAGGTTCATAAGCAGGGCATTGCCCTTGGTCGGTCCGTGGACCTTGCCAAGTTTAACAACTATGATGAGCTGATTGCTGAGTTGGACCAGTTGTTCGAGTTCGCTGGGGAACTGAAGGCTCGAAGAAGGAATTGGTTGGTAGTCTATACCGATGATGAGGGTGATATGATGCTTGTTGGAGATGATCCATGGCAGTAAGGATCCCGTTTCCCGTTTTTTTGGTTGCAATATGTGTATTGTGTACCGTGGGAGCTATGCTTTCATGTTTGATCGATGATTTTCATGTTCGCATTTTCTGTTCAAATGCAGGGAATTTTGTGGCATGGTCCGTAAAATATACATTTATACCAGAGAGGAGATTCAACGAATGAATCCAGGAACCCTGAATCCAAAAGGCGATGAAAGTTCTTCAGTGGCCGCAGAAGGGATAGATGCAACAGAAGCGAAGAATTTACTGCCTTCATTTAATTATGAAGAATCGGATGTTTGAGTCTATATCTAGGTATATCCTGGCATGTTTAACCTTGTCATTTTCACTTGGTGCTTTTTCAATTCTTTAAATTGAGTGAACATTAAGGGGGAGTTTATTTTATAGGCGGTGTCGGCCCTTTAGAAAGGCTCTTTATAGCTATTGGAGTACGGACATTGGAATTCCAGATCTGCAGAGCTTATGGTTGGATGAATTCTGGTGGAGCAGGTGAAGGTTTTGGTACTTCACAATTTTGGATTTTGAAGCTGCTGTATGGGTTTGTTAAATATATACCCATTAATGGTTATTTGTGGTGTACCGCTATAATTGAGGTGTAGCAATCTGATAACTTGCCTTGTGCTCCCACTTGTACAGCCTCCCTACTATATGCATGTAAGTACGAAGATATTAGTTATGTTATCGGATATGACATGAGTAGAACCTTGTATATATATAATACATACTTCCAAATTTGGCAGTACTTCTTAAGGGAGATCTGTAGCTTAATTACTGTATTAGTGTCCAAGGGCTCATTTCATTCTGGCTGAGTTCTACTCTGAAGATTCTTTTTTGTTCAACCCCTGCATTGCTTCAAAAACAGAATCTTGTTCTAGAAATGTAAGAGGGAAGAGGCTGAATTGAATATGATGTAGTTGATATATTAATGCTTGAATTTGTGAATGACATTACCAGAAGAAATTCTTTTATATAGAAATTCGTGAGGAAACAGTTAGTCATTGATTTTAAACTGAAAGGAACCTAAGTTCATTATTTCGTATTCGTTAAAATATTAGAATACATTGTTGGATACACAAGGATAAAAATTTTAGAAACTTGAAATTAAGGAAGTGTTGGCTTTAAATTTAAAATCTGGTAGGTACAGGAATAGATGTAGATAACATTCCAAGTTGTATCCAAGCTTTGCAAGTTGTCGTCCCATGATTCCATCCTGCTACTTGCTGCATTTGTTTCATCCATCCTTTGACTATATGCTGTTTTTGGTATAGGTCCTTGTTTTATAAAAATAAATATTTTGATTCTTATACTTATAAATTTTGTGATTAGCGTCCCTCCGTCAAAATTTGACTAACGTCCGTTAATCAATTAGGGTTCTTCAACTTCTTGAATTTGGGGGTTTTTGATTCGTTGATGCAATGATGAAATTGAACATATAAGAAGTTTCGGGAGGTGAAACCAAAGAGATCTATATAGGTTTCGATGGCGTAGAATGGCCGGAATGGTGGTAGGAATGGTGGCCGGAAACTAGAGCTGGTAATTCGTTCGTTTCGTGTACTTTCGTGTCGTGTACTTTCGTGTTTCGTGTCATGAATGTCAAATCCAAACCCAACCCGTTAAGGTTTCGTTTCGTGTTCGTGTACCTTCATTTCGTGTACGTTTCGTGTCGTGTTTCGTGTACTTTCAGATTAAAAATAGAAATAAAGTTAAATAAATAAAATATTTAAATATTTAGTTTTCACTAGTCAAGTCTTAATCATAAAGAATCAAGTGTGGTTAAGTCTTGTAAAATTTAAATTTGAAACTAATTTTGTATATATCTTTTCTAAAAATTATATATATAATATTATTCTAAAGTATATATTCATATAATTTTAATAAATTTATTTAAATATTTATTTATT
>PHNY01298482.1:1711-13028 GCA_003724115.2 Anethum foeniculum
ACCCAAACAATACCTAAGGCTACATCTTAAGTATTCGTTCTTCCTATCAAACAACATGACTATGTATATATAGCCATCCAAAACTTAGCCACCAAGACTTACCATACCTGTTGTACAAGTCTTACCATACTTGTTATACAAGCCTTCATTTCTTGATGTCCAATCTTTCAACTCTGTGACCAAGACATACCACATATAATAGTTGTCTACATACAACCCAATTATGATAATATTGTCTACCCATACAATTATTACCCAATCCAATTATGTCTTGTATCACCAAGCCCATACAACCTATTATCCAAAACATATTTGTCTTGGGTCACCTCAAGCTCATACCACCGAATTGGGTTGAAACCCAACAATCATCCCCTTCAACCCAGTACTCCATATCTGATTGAACGGTAACCATCAAAACATCAACGTCTGTTCGCCGATGCCTCCACTCGAACAAGAATCCCCTCATCTCGTTCTTCCAACTTTTGAGAATCACTAAAACCCTTATAGCGACCTCCAAACTACCGTTCTTCATCACAACGACATATCCATCTACAAAATCACGTGCATCAACCACCACGAGTGCCCCATCCACATGTTGAGTCACCCGATCCTTGCTTTCACAATCCTTCAGCCTCCTGAAGAAGAACAACATCATCATCCAAAATCTTCACCTGGTTGATCAAGCCACTGAAGCAATTGCGATGATCTCTTCCATCTCCTTCCATCTCGAGTCCGAACAAATTGATCCACGGTTCAAGTCAACCATCAAACCGCACATAACTCTGTCATCAAATCCATCACCGTACTCCACTAATCAATTGAACCTCGAACTTTCCTCCAACCCAAATCATCACGAACATGAACCTCGGCTCTAATACCACTTGTTAGGAGGAAACACACAGACATACACACACGTACGAGATTCAATTAACAACCAATGTGGAGCACACACACAATACATATATGGCGCAGCAAACTCACGTCCCAAACTTGTATTATTAATCAAAACAATTATTAATAATACAGCAATATATAACACCTCAATGGTGTTTCAAACCCAATACTTAAGCCAAATAATGCTCAATCATACAATCAAACAATAGCACGTCAATGGTGTTCCAAACCCGATACTTGAGCCAAACAATGCTCAAGAATCTCCCAAACAATACTTAAGGCTACATCTTAAGTATTTGTTCTTCCTATCAAACAATATGATAATGTACATATAGCCATCCAGAACATAGCCACCAAGACTTACCGTCCGATTTATTTTATGTACATGTAAGGGAGTATAAGAGAGCAACTGTTGGAATGGAGGAGAGCGATCGTAGGAGTAGAATAATGAGCCATACAGCCCTCCCCGAGTCCACCTATATCTAACTTCTACTGCATGCCATTTACCTTCCCCTTAACCATTTTCAATTTACATTAATTACTTCTTTCTTTAATTGCTCACATATCTTATTTTCAAAGATTTTTTTCTCTTGACCTTTCCGAGCTACATATGTCCTTCCTCAACCAGAACTTATACTATTTTGATTTACTGTCCCAATCAATTTTATTACCAGCTTTTACTACACCAGTCTATAGGCTATGTTAAAACTATATTTCCTATATTTGAAATAAGTACACACACATTTAATGTTTTTACTTTAGTTTGTTCATATAAATGTTGGATAAAAAAATTTTGTCAGCTTAGTAAAAATATAAAGTGGCTTAAAATAATTTTTATGTACATAATCATATATGTTAATAATATTTTTGTTCAAAAGTCACAAAATCTCATTTCAATTAAGTTCAATGAATCGCCAGTTTCTTATTTTTTATAATATATAACTAGAACAAATTAAACAAAAAGCAACGAGCTATTAATAGGAACATTCATGCAACATTATTTAAGTAAAAAGGAATGTTCGTTGATTTGGAACATATAATATCCAAATACGTTAAAACTCTAGCTATTTAACTTAACCGATTTTTTCTTCCTACTCGTTTCCCATTTGTCCTTTAGCTAACATTTCTAATAACCGGGTTTTGAGTTTATCCTAAAATATGTCTTTAACTTCTATTTGATCTAGGGTTAAGATGTAACGGCCTACTTTATTCGGCAAATATTCAACTCTTTGGTTCTAGTTTTAGGGATGTGGTGTTATATATCACCGTCTATCTCATTTGTTGCTTAGTTCGGTTTGATGGAAGATATATAGGACTATGTGATTTGTTACACACATATACCATGTAACTAGTTTGCCTGAATTTGTGTTGTTGCATAGGAGTAAGTAGTAGTACTTAATTATGTGGTATTTTCTTTTCTCATTTACTAGTTTTCTCAAGTTAGGGTTTAAAAGAAAACAAATCAGTAACCTAAATTAGTACTCAAAATTTTAAAAAAAACTATAAAGTATTACTAATAAATACTCCTATTACAGTTCTCAGATATGTCCAAAACACAAAAAAGAGCATTTCTATATCCTTTTAAATATTCCCCACATTCCAGACAATTTTCAAATATTTACATACATTAATCTTATAATTTACAAGTTTTAAAAAGTGAACTACTTATCAAATTTCAATAGCAACTAAATTAAGCCACAATTTAAGACAGTATTATTATATGAACGTGTATACATGTACTATACATGTATACCTTTGTTCATAATATCATAAATTTAAATATATTGCAATGAACTAGCATATATGTTAAAAAACTTGAATTGAAGTAATTGTAGTACTATATATATAATTTAACATAATATGTATAGACGTGAGGAAGGAAAGTAAAAAGAGATGCTTACCTTTATGAAGTGTTAAGGATAGGAGATGCACCCGCAGTACCTGGGCATATAATGAGAGGAGATATATATAGGTGGTGTTTGTGTGTTTATGTTATATAATATACGATATAAAAACAATGCAGTTTGTTTGTATGATAATTGGTTGTTGGGAAACAGTTAATTTGTTGAAACTTCTAGGACAACCTTAATTATAATTGATCAATTTTTATTTTTCTCTCAAGATTATAAGGATAAGTTTGCCCGAATTTAGGATTATGTTTGATAAAAATAATTAGATAAATATATAGCTTCTCAAAATAATAGACACAAAACATAATTAAGATGGAGTAATAATAATACATATATATTAATAATACATCCATGTAGTATTACATTATACTTGATATATATATATTCACACAATATATGTGGGATGGGTGAGGGAGAGGATCACATTTGGCATAGTGTTATTTACTGATCATAAGATTCTCTCACTGTGACAGGCTAATAACTCTCCTTGCTTTTTCAACTTACTTATCTTAGCAATCGTATTAAACTATTTATCAAAGTCTGAAATATGTTAGTATTCATTAATTTCTTAAACTTAACTAACACTAGAATGAATTTTATTCACAGTATTGAAAGGCACAGGACATTTTAGCGTTCATATCTCTTTTTTTAATTTTAGTTACATGATTAAAATTTGAACAAATTTTACTCAAAAAAAATTATAAGAAATTTTGAGAAACTGAGAGAACTAGATTCACTAAAGTTCTTAAAATGATTTATTTGCTTTCATAATTTAAAAATTGTACATAAAATATTACTGACTATTCTTGTTACCGTTGCATTTTCAAGAAGAAGTTTTTCCAAACTAAAGTTGCCGAAATCTTATTTATGTACAACTATAAATTCAAAACACCTAATCGATCTTTAACAATTAAATTCAAAATATGATCAACACATCTTAAGTGTAAATGTTCACCATGCAAAACACTACTACCCCAATTACCAATTCTTTCTTTCAATTTTTCCAATCCAACATCATTAGAGCTAGCATTATCTACCGCTGTAGATAAAACCCTAGTAACCCAAACCCTTGCACAGTTTGAAAAGGACGTTGCAGAAAAATATAAACCAAGTCTAATAAAAATATGTACTTACGGCCTCTCTGCTTAAAGACATCTTTCTTCAGCTCAGGCATCTCATTGTATATAGGGAACTTCAATAAACAATAAACAATCATTAACAATCAAAGATACTCTTAACATATGCAAAATTAGTTTTTACCTTAGCACTTGCACTGCTACTGCTGTTACTCATAATATAAAAAACAAATAAGAGTAGGAACCCAGATAAAACGACTCTTTAGTAAAGTAAAGGACAATGCTGAACATAACAATATGAGGTTGTTTGTGTAGCATAACTTATATGCTTTAGTTTTTAATTGCATTTTGACAGTATTAATCCCTAAGCTTTTTTTTTTTGGGTAATGAAAGCAATTGCATGTGATAACTTAACATTTCTGGTAATCTATGCAAATCGGGTAGTCAAGACTATGTATGTATACGTATAAACATTTGATCCCTAGTCTTTCTGTTTCCTATAATTTGTAAATTTATAATTAAACTGTCAAAACATAAATTAAATACAATATATTTTTTGTCAAGGCAATTCATGTGAGAGAAAGAAAAGGATTACAATACACTTCTGATGATCCTTAGATTATGCAATAATATGATTACTAATAATTAAATGATATTCTAAGAATCAAGGGAAGTAAGTCTCTTTATTGAATATTTTTCCAACCCCTTTTAAGTGAGGTAATTACAATATATTTATAGGGAGCTCTTAATGGGCTCCCTCATTACAAGTTGGGCCACATGGGACTTATCCTAGAATAAGTGGGCTTCTTGGGCTTTCATTTCTTGGGTCTCCTAGTCCAAGGCTTAACATTTGTCCCCCCTAGAATGGTGGAATCTTTAGATTTTGCCTCTTTATTATTCTTTGTCTTTGTTTCTGCAAAATAGAAGAAAAATAAAAACAAAAATAGCAAGTATAAAAAGTATAAAAAGAAATAAGGGGAATAAAACTTTTGTTTGACAGTTCGGGGCTAAGTACAAGTCTAGTACAAGAAAAAATGTTATGAGTATGTACTCACGTGCGTTTTGTACCCGTCCAACTGTGCATGTTTTGTTATATATATATATATATATATATATATATATATTATCTTTATTTATCTATTTATAATATTATTATTTTTGAGTGGTTTGAACTTAGTACTTAACCATTCGTCTTCCTCTCTTTTACAAAAAGGAAGGGGCTTTGCTGCTGGCGGAAATTTCTTCACCTCATTCTCTCTTCATCCTACTGTAATTCATATCTCTATCCCTCTTCTTTTCCCCTTTCATCTTTTCAAATTGTTTGTAGGGTTTAGTTCTTGTGATTCGTAAGCTTAGTCTATCTGTTTTACTGTCTCTCTTCTATCTTTCATATAATGGCCACTATAAGTTCTTCATCATCAAGAACTCTGGTCGATGGTGATCCCAGTAAGGGAGTTCTTGATGATGGTGATGAAGAGTCATTGGCTAATTTGAATGGTTTAGAGATTCCTGACTTAAGTTTGACTAGTATTTAGGGCACGCCTTGTTGAGGTCTAAGTAGTCGATGCACATTCGCCACTTACCATTGCTCTTTTTTACGAGGACAACATTTGCGATCCACGTGGGGAATTTGACTGGTTCGATGAACTTAAACTCCAGTAATCTGTTAATCTCTTCGTCGATGGCTGAACATTTTTCTTCGGAGAAAGTTCGTCTTTTTTAACATACTGGACGTGTGTTTGGTGTGATGTGCAATGAATGTCGTGCATTAGTCTCGGGGATTCCTGGCATGTCGTTTGGGCCCCAAGCAAAGATTTCTGAATATTCTCTTATGAGAGCTGTTATTTCTTTCTTCAAACTTTCTGGAAGATCTTTTCCAATTTTAGTTGTCTTATCTTGACATCCAACGATGACTTCTATGTCGACTGTTTCTCCCACAAGCGGTAGGATGATAATTTTGCACTGTCCATTGATTCTCGAGGGTCGATGTCTACCACTTGGTTTATTGACTGGTCCTCTTGGTCGACCTTCTTAGGCATGACCGTAGTTAGATAACATTGGCGAGCTGTGGCTTGATTACCATAAATTTCGCTGACACCAAAATCTGAGTAGAAATTTCATCTTGAGATGTGCAATGGAAGTAACGGCCTTTAGGGCTGCTATCGTAGTTCTTCCTTAGATTGCGTTATAGATGGATGAGGCGCTAATTACGTGGAATTTGACTACTCTCCATGTTTGACATGGGAGGGTTCCAAACAGGACTGGCAGGTCGATGGTGCCTATCACTTTTACCTCGTTACCGGTGAAGCCGTATTACGTGGAATGTATGTTCTCAAGCTTTCTGTCACCCAGATCCATACGCGAGAATGCGTGATGGTATAGTATATCCACAGAGCTCCCATTATCGATGAGTATTTTCTTTACAGTGTTCGTGCCTACTTTTGTCGTAATGACAAGTGCATCCTGATGGCCCTCAATTATTCCTGGGGAGAAGTCACCATCGGAGAAAGTGATTACAGGAGAAGGATTTGGGCGAGGCCTTTTTGTGGTTTCGGGGTTAATGTTACAAATCTCTCTGGCATAATACTTCCTTGAATTATTGGAAAAACCGCCTGAGGCGTGACCTCCAAAGATGACATCTATGACCCTGTCGTTATCGCGGAATTTTTTTTGTCGAGGTTGTATCTCGGTGTCTGTGAAGTGTACCAAATGTCCCTTTCTAAGTTTTGCTTCAATCAGGTTGCTCAATTGATAACATTGTTCCATTGTGTGGCCAAGTCCTCATGGTATTCACAGTAATGAGAACTTGGAGGCCTGCACGGTTTCATAGGCCTCAGGGGTCGATAATCGGGTTCAGTTTTTAAAATTGCAAGGATGGTCGCTTTATCAGTGTTAAGCTTTGTGAATTCTTTTTCATGGCGTTGGCGAGGTGTCCACTTCTGATCTGAATATGATCGGGCCGAGTTTGGCCTTTCTCGCCGTCAGAGAGAGTATTTTATTTCTCTCCTGGAGTCGGACCTCGGGGAACGTGGACTATAAGCCTTACTATGATTGTATCGCTGAGCTGAGCGTTTTGGCGATCTTATGCTACTAACTGCCTCTTGCAGAGTCATTCGGTGTTCGACAATTTGAAAAGCTGCATGAAGAGTCCGTGGATTCTTTTCAAATAATTCCTCTAGTAGCGTGGAGTGGCGATTGCCATGGATGTCAGCTGCTAAATAATTGATTACCAATTGCTCGACAAGGTCGGGGATTTTCGCTATTGCGTTACGGAATCTTTTTAGGAAATCTCTGAGTGACTCGTTGGAGCGTTGTCGTACAGTCATTAAGGACGCGGTGATTTTCCCACCCTTGTAGTTACTAGAGAATCGAGCTTAGAATTTATTTTTTAGGGTGGACCAAGAATCGATCGATCGAGGTTGGAGATTGTTATACCAACGGAGAGCTGTGCTTTGGAGACATGTAGAGAAAAATTGACACCTTGCGACTTCAAAGTGACCATAGAACGCCATTCGACCATCGAAAGTATTCAAAAATCCCGACGGGTCAAAGGATCCGTTAAATTGGTCGAGAGATGGGGTTTTGAGTGATCTGTCTATCTTGGACATTTCAATTGTTCGGGAGAGTGGACTTTCCAGAGATACTTCGAACCTTGACTGTGTGCGGACATAATCTCGTAGTTGAGCCATGCCATCTTGCATCTTGGCGAATTCTTCCGGAGAGATGAATTCTGTGGACTCTGTCCTTTGAGAAGCATCATCTGAAGTAGTTGTCCGCTGACGTCGAGTACGGGGTCTAGAATAAATAGATTATATGGAGACCTCGTATTCGGCGTCATCGCTTGTGGGATCTTGCTGCGTGTGAGGGTTTTGCTCGTCGTCAAAGTGAGAAGATATGGAGGTTTGTTGTAGCTCTAGTTGAAGACGACGTATCTCTCTATGTTTTTCCAATTTTTCCTCCAAGCGTTTTGCTTCTTTTTCAAGAAAAAGTAGCCTCTAACGCGGCTTGACGTTGTGACTTTTGATGCTGAATTTTTCGTAAGTGGAGGTGGATGTCACTTGATAAGACATATTTGCCTTTGTCGGTGTAGATTCTCGTTCGAGTGTTTGGCCTATCTTTCCTTTTTCTTACTTTTTCTGCTTCAACCGGTCGTTCCGAACGGCCGATTGGATTGTCATCTGGGAGAAATAGGCATTTCGGCTGAAGACCGGACGGTCCCTGACCTTGTTCCGGACGAGGGATCGTCGGAATTTCTGCCATTTCTGCCTCTTTTTGTGTGTCCATTTCTTCCACAATCATCGTTGAAATTATCAAGTAAAAGCTCCTTCTAGCACCAAATGATGATCCTTAGATTAAGCAATAATATGATTACTAATATTTAAATGATATTCTAAGAATCAAGGGAAGTAAGTCTCTTTATTGAATATTTTTCCAACCACTTTCAAGTGAGGTAATTACAATATATTTATAGGGAGCTCTTAATGGGCTCCCTCATTACAAGTTGGGCCACATGGGCTTCTTGGGCATCCTAGTCCAAGGCTTAACAACTTCATTAAAGTCGATGCATGCAACTAAACACCGCTTTGGAGAACAACGCTGCTTTCATTTATACGAAGGAAATGTTTAGAAGATTTCAAGACCAATTGGTGGAAGCCTCCAAGTACTTTGTGGAGAAAGATAGAGATCGCTCCTTGGAAGATGTTGAAGAAACTTTTTACAAGTGATATAGACCACTGACGGTTTCATCGAAGAGGACCACATATCTTGTTTCTTTCGACAAGGTGTCATTAAGGGGATCTTGCATATGTAGAATGTATGACTATGTTGGGATTCCATGCCGCCACATTATTGTCGTGTTGACAAAGAGGTGTGTGGCGGAATTACCAGAACATTTCGTGACACGGAGTTGGATGAGGGATGCTAATAGAGTGGATGGTATTTTGCCATATCATGTGGCCGAAAAAGAAGGCCCATCCCATGAATTGACTCCCAATGAGAGATTTAACCACATGACTTTACTCACTATGGCGTTTAGTCATAGTTATATGGCATCAAAAGAGCGTTATGAGTATGCCGTTGGTGTTATAAATCGAGAAACATATATTATTGAGAAAATGCCTGTTGATGGGGTGTAACGTGACGAGAGTCAGTTTCAAACAAAATCAACTCAAGAAAGTGGTGAAAAGTTGCATGAGACTATTCTTGACCCCGTAGTGTCAAAAACAAAAGAGAGAAAAAAAAACTTCATGATTTAAAAGTCCTATTGAGGAACTTCAAAATAAACAAAGAAAATGCGGACATTGCAAGTGGAAGGGACATGATGCTAGGAAATATCTAATAAAAAAAGAAGAATTAAGAAAAGCCCAAAGTGGCCAATTGTAATTGATAATTTATAACAATTTCTCTTATAATGTGCTTTATTTGTGGTATACATTTTATCCGTATTGGTAGTTTTATCTTAATTAACTAACTTGTTCATTTTGTTATGTGTAGGTAAAATGGCTGAATTTTCGGATGTCGAGTCGGTGTCACACGTTAGCAACTCTTTCTCGGACTCGGAAGGAAGTGTCTCTTTATTCTTGGGAGACGACATTTATTCTTTCTCGGACTCGGAAGCAGATGACCCTGATGCATAGGGAGAAGGCTGTGTAAGGGCCTGTGACATCTGCAGTGACGGCTGTGTCATGTCAATGATATCATGCTGAAAGGCGGGTCCAACTCTAGGCCTCATGGCTTCAGCAGATAGCTGAACTTGCTCGAACACCGAAGCTATATATGCCGGTCCTCTAACCTCCTGCATGAATCGGCAGTACGGCTCCATAAACATTGGGGCAATCCTACTGAACTCTTCATGGTACCCCGGGGGAATGGTGGAATCAATCCTCTGAAGACATTCCAACCCCTTTTAGATCTGGAAGGAAACAAAGAAAAAAAAAACAGTCAGAATCTAACCAAATACAAACAACAAAAAACTTCTACTATACTACAAATAAGAAGAAATACTTACAAGCTCAAAAGTCTGTGAGTTATTAAACAACTCCCGAGTGTTGTACTGTGGCTCTGGTACTGGCTGGTGCTTCCCCATACGCATCTGTGATATCTTTGAGTACCAAAGCATGTAACTCGGGTCCTTAACTAAGTTTGAGTGGTGAGCCACAACAACCTCCGGTTGCTCAACAAAACGGTTCCACTAGCCTATTTCTGCAAACCATATGGCGAGCCAATCGTAGGGGTTAAAAGGAATCTTAGGCCTCCTATATTCCATCATGGGTACCGGTGACTGTGGGATAGCCTATGAAAGTCTAAACTGTCTCATCACCCGATCAGGATGTTGGAACTCAACATAATCATAACAGAGCAGTGGAACCCTAGTAAGTGCAGCAAAACGGGCCTCCCAATCCTGAAAAGATATATCATGGTCCCCATCTACATCCCCCTCTGCCTCATGAAAGTGCGCGTATGACATCCACATCACAATATCAGAAGCCACTCCATCAAACTCACCTCTGTAATGTGGCAAACTATGATGAGGAGCCAATCTACTATCACGCCTGCCTCGTTTCCTCTTCGCCCCCACAACAATCCCCTCTCCAATAACATCCTCATCCATGGCATCATCCGGAACATCCTCATCATTCCCCTTACCTTTACCTTTACCCTTACCCTTCCCTCCCTTCCCCTTCACCTTCTTCTCCTTCTTCCTCTTCACCTCCTTCGTCTTCTTCCCCTTCTTCCCCTTAGGCCCTGTATGGATCAGGGGTTGGCAGGGGCTGGGCTAGTAAGGGCTGGGTTGGGACGTGAGAACCCTTGTTTGGGAAGATGACACCGGGGAGGGGTCGGGTTTTGAAAGAGTTGAGGAAGGGTTGGCGCAAGGCTTGTTTACAGTTAAACAGGTTGAGTCTTCAACACCCCAAATTGGGGTGTTAGAAAAGAACTGCTTTCGACTTTATATACCGATGCGCCGGTGATAGTTGCTGGGACTGGGACCCATTGCTTAGTTACTTTAAGCAAGTATAGATTAATAATTTAGCTATAAACTATTTAAGCTGTACGTAGTATATATTGCTATGCATGAACATAATTATGCTAGTGAGTATATAGTAATATCGATATAAATTTATATATTATTTATATTATTAATATTTTATTTTAAAAAGTTTGAAGCTAATACACATGTCAGTTTTATAATATTAAAATTTATAAAGTATATTAAATTATTTGCTTGATGTTTTGTTAAGGTAGAAAGTAAATATGGCTATATAACGTAATATATATATAAGAAAAAAATATTATATTTATAAATAATATAATAGTTAATGATTGAATCTCCATTCAAATAAGATAAGGGTTGAACTTAATTTTCTTATTTTCTTATTTTTATCAAATTTAATATAATTTTTGTATTTGCACGAATTTGATAAAAATAGTTTTTTTTTT
>PHNY01298483.1:1765-13023 GCA_003724115.2 Anethum foeniculum
ATACCATATTTTGCCTTTAAAAGCGACCAAATTCAAGCTATTTCCAACCACCTTCTTCAGCATAAGCGACCAAATTCAAGTCATTTACAACCGTCTTCTTCAGTAAAAATGACCGAATTCAAGTCATTTCCAACCATCTCCTTCGACATAAGCGACCAAATATATGTTACTAAAAATACCATTTGAAAATGAGTACCTATTTGCGACCACCAATTTACGACCGAAATATTGTTTAGTTGGTTGGAAATAGTTATGACGTGGCTTTCCACCGTGGTATGTGGGGTCACATATTAAAAAATCAAAATGTTATAAACAACCGAAAATGTTGGTTGGTCAAGGGTTTCGGTTTTGCTTTTATTTCCAACCGATGGATCAAAACCAACCCGGTTTTAAACGACCGACAGTATCGGTTGTTCCACGGTCGATTTTGCCATCATTTCCAACTGACAAGGACCATTTACGACCAATTTTTTCGGTTGTTTATGACCCTTTTTTCTTGTAGTGTATATACTTCACTGATATTTCAAAAATTTAGAAAAGAAATAATTTATTTGACTTAGATTTTACATGTCAATTAGTGATTTGGCTATTATTTCTAACTAGTGTTTTCCCATATTGGCATTCGATTCTTTTTCAAAAGAATGTTACTTCGAACCTTATTGATGTCAAAATTAATATATTGTAGTATGATTCCATAAATTAATAAAATAATAAATTTACTTTTCGAGATATTAACAGCTAACCAGTAATTTTACTAGTCCTTCGTAAACCTATGTTTCGTCCTAGATTGATATTTCAAAATTGGACGTAATTTCATACAGTTTGATTGTCAAAAAAGTCATTTCAAAAAAATGTTATTAATCATTACTGAGTCCCATTTGAGGGACCTGTATTTTTACTAGTTTTATTTAAAAAGTCTAACAAAATAATCCTTTTTGTTTTTGAATAATTTTTGCACATAACAAAAAGTAGGTAATTATGTGTACGGTTGAATGGTCGAAAAAATTATTAAAAAAATTATATTGTTAGTTATAAAGGAGTCTGGTTTAGAGACTAATTTAGTACAACTAGCTTATAACTATGCACATATGATTTTTAATATCTTTTTTATCTTATTATTTATATTTTAATATATTTTTTTAAAACATGATCATTTTTTATATCTTGAAAATAAAATATATATATTAAATAATAATATGTTATCGATGTGATTTGAATTTGAACACGTGTAAGTAGTTTGAAAATAGAAAATAGAACTATTTAATTATAATTTGTTGTTGATGGGGTTCAAAACTTGAACTTATGGAAGTAGAGAATATTTTTTTATTTGATATTAAATCTTACGGTTATGTTGTTAATCTAAAAGTACTCTCGTTTAGTATAACTAATGTATAAATAGTGTTATACACATATGATTTTTAATATTTTATCTTATTTTACATATTTTAATATATTTTTTTGTGAAACATGATCTTTTTCATGCATCTTGAAAATAAATAATATAAATATTATATGTTGTTAATGTGATTCGAACTTGTGTATGTGAAAGTAATCAAAAAATAGTGTTGAAGGAACACCTCCTTCGACCCATTAAGCCTAACGTTTATATAGGTTCAAGTAAAAACACAAGCCCGGTCTTTTATTAGTAATATCTCTCGATAATCGTTACTAGTCATGATGACAAATATGATTGATCGAAGATAAATGGTAATTATCCTTTCCCCGATCAAAGGATAATCATATCCACGAATATCTCTAAATCAACCGGTAATTGAGGAGAATTCAGCTATAAAAGGTCACAAATTTGCACATTACACACTGATGCTCGTGCCATCGGTTGCTCGTGCCACTGATGTCAAAAATAACATTAACATCGCCTACTAAAAAACCGATGTCTTTCTGTTTTTAGGACATCACATATTTATTAAACGATGTCTAAAGTTCCGTTTAAAAATTTTAGTGCGCGGCATCTCCAATATGCCCCCCCCATTAGTGAAATTATTCCCTCCCTTAACCAAATTAAACTCCCTCCCTTTACAATTAATAACCAAAATCCGTTGACCCCCCTTGACCCCTCTTTTTTCAGATACAAACCGATAAAAAACAAAATCAAAACTAAAAACTAAAAACTAATTTCACTCACTCTCACACACTCAAACCCACTCAAACCTCTCTCGACTCAAGCCTCTTGACTCAAACCCTAACCTCTTTCGCTTCTCTCTCCCAAGAACCCTAACCTCTCTTGCAAGAACAAAGCTCCAGTCTTACCTACGGTCTCACGTTGCGTAGCTCTCTCTCCGGTCTCAACTCCAGTCTCTCTGAGAAGCTCAACTCCGGTATCTCTCTGAAAGATCAACTCGGTCTCTATCTCAAAACTCAACTGCGGTCTACACTGGTACACTCATGTCTTCTCTGTGGTCAACTCTCTCCTGTCTTCTTTGTGCTCCTTTTTCACTCCTCGTTTTTCAATTCGAAATCCTAGTTTATAAAATTGGGGGTTTTTGAAAATTGAAATTGTAATTTGTTAATTGGGGGTTTATCTGTTATTTTTTATTGTTATTTATCTTATGAGGCTCCTTAGTTTGATTTGTTTGGGAATATTTGAAACTGTAATATGTTTGGGCTGTTGATATGGTTGTAATATGTAAGATGCTTTGGATTTTTGTTAGTTTGTTAGTTGTGGTTAGTCTGATTTTTGTTAGTTTGATTTGTGTGGGCTGTTGTATGTTGGATTGTTATATGATTTTTGTATTTTTGTTATATATATATATCACTTTGTTGTGGCTGTTTAGGATAGTTTTGATTATACATGTTATTTTTGTCTACTCTAAATGTAATTAGAGGTGTTAATTGTCCAAATGAAGTAGATATAGATTAGATTTATGGTTGTGGCTGTTGCGGCTGTTTAGGATAATTATGATTATATCTTATAATTTATAGAGAGTGTCTAGTTACATTTATGTACTAGCACATTAGGCAGTTGTAACTGAACATGTCGACATGAATTGGTTGATTTAAAATAAATAAGTGCAAGTAAACTATAAAATTCATTCTTAATTTGGTAATGCAGAATTATCAATTTTAGCATGAACATGGTTAAATATATGTGCATAGGATTATGATAAAGTCCTATATATGTATGATTTTTAGTATGAAAATAATGGTACAATAAAATAGTAATAGGTGACAGTACATAATACTTATTCATAAAATCGCTACTAAGTTTTTAGTGACATATCAGGTGGATGAAAATGGACAAGTCATGGATAAAAGCAGATAGATATTGTTTAGAATATGAAATCGGTGTCAAAAACTTCTTGATCTTTGCTGAGGAAAATGCTAAAAATCCTAAGAAAATCCCGTGCCCCTATGCACGCTTCTCTAACATCAAAAAATATTCCGTTAACGTAATCAAGGGTCATCTATATGAATCTGGTTTCAGTTCACGATATGTAGATTGGATTTGGCATGGTGAAGAGTGTCGTAATAGTATCAAGTCATCTGTTGGTAGTTTATGTCCTCCAAAAAATCCCACAGCCACACCTGTTTCAGAAACATATAATGTATGTGAAGCAACCTATAATGATGAACACTGGGATAATGAATCAGAAGATTTTAAGAGGTTTATTGCCGATGCGGAACAACCTCCTTATGAGGGTAGTGAGTGCACTAAACTAGAGTTGGTCTTGAAATTACATAATTGGAAGGCTCGGTTTGGAGTTAGTGATAAGGTCTTCACTGATCTTCTTGAATGTATAGACTCTTTCCTACTTAAAGTTAATGTGCTTCCGGATAATATGTATGAATAAAAAAAAAACCTTGACTGATTTAGGACTGGAGTACGTTAAAATCCACGCCTGTCCAAATGACTGCCTCTTATACAGAGGTCCGACTGCTGAGTCTTTATAAGAGTGTCCCAAATGCCATCTTTCTAGCTGGGAAATTGGGAAAGATGGTAAAGTTAGGGTGAATGTGCCAGCTAAAGTTATCTGGTATTTTCCGATAATCACAAGATTTAAGTGACTTTTTAAATCTGCTTCTACCGCTAAGTTATTGAGCTGCATTTGGATAATCGATCTAAAGATGGAAAGATGCGTCATCCATCTGATTCCCCTTCTTGGAGAAATGTAGACTGTAGGTGGCCTGAGTTTGATAGTGAGGCTAGAAATATACGGTTAGGATTACTGGCCGATGGTATAAATCCACACAATAATGGATTAAACAATCGGTACAGCTGCTGGCCAGTTATGTTAGTAACTTATAATCTTCCTCCATGGTTATGCATGAAGAGGAAGTTTATGATGTTANNNTTGATTTCTGGCCCGCACAAGCCTGGCAATAATATTTATGTATACCTATAGCCGATGATCGATGATTTCAAAAAATTGTGGGAGGAAGGGGAACCTAATGTGTATGATGTGCATACCAAATCTTTCTTCACTTTAAAGGCTGTTTTAATGTGGACTATAAATGACTTCCCGGGGTACGCTAATTTGTCGGGCTGCATAAATAAGGGTTACAAGGCGTGTCTAATCTGTGGTGATCATACACAAGCTTGATATTTAAATCATAGTAGGAAAATGTGCTACTAGGACATCGCCGATATTTAGATCGTCATCATCCTTATAAGAGGCAGAGGGCAGCGTTCGATGGAGCACAAAAGTTTGGTGAAGCACCTGAACCACTTAGCGGAGAAGAGGTGCTAATGCAGCAACAACAACTTCAATTTAGCTTTGGAAAGGGGAGAAAGTCAAAAAAGGTGGAGTATGCATGGAAGAAGCAATCAATTTTTTTGAATTAGAATATTAAAAGTTTCACCACGTTCGTCATTGTTTAGATGTTATGCACATTGAGAAGAATGTGTGCGATAATATAATTAGGACATTGTTTAATATGAAATACAAGACTAAAGACAGCGCTGCCTCTCGTCTTGATATGGTCGAGATGGGTGTACGGCCTGATTTAGCTGCTGAAATAGGTGAAAAGAGGACATACTTACCTCCTGCCCCTTTTACTTTGTCCAAAAAAGAAAAAAAAAATGTTGAAATCATTATTCAACATGAAACTACCATATGGACATGCATCAAATATCCGAAATTGTGTATCCATGATTGATCTGAAGTTGTTTGGCCTGAAGTCGCATGACTGCCATATCCTCCTCCAACAGTTACTACCAGTTTGTATTCGTTCCGTGCTGCCGAAAAATGTTAGGGTTAGTATTATAAGATTGTGTTTTTTCTTCAACACTTTGTGTAACAAAGTCATAGATGTATCGAAATTGAGTAAACTGCAATCTGATGTGATTTTAACCTTGTGCAAATTATAAAAAATATTCCCACCTTCATTTTTCGATGTTATGGTACATCTTATAGTCCATTTAATAAGGGAATTGCGTTTATTTGGACCGGTTTTTTATCGGTGAATGTTTCCATTTGAATGATTTAATAAGATTTTGAAGAGTTATGTACAAAACAGATTTTATCCCGAAGGTTGTATAGCTGAAGGCTATTTGAAAGAAGAATCAATTGAATTTTGCTCGAGTCTCTTTAGGAGAGTAGCAGAACTGCAGGTCTTGAGAAAGACGAAAACAAACTTTCCGGTCCAGTTGGTGGTGTGACAATCAAGTTTGTTGAAGAAAAAGAAAGAAACGAGGCACATCTCACAGTCATTCTTAATAATTCTGAAGTGGAACCATATGTTAAGTAAGTATAATAAATTTAATATATTTTTAACTGTGGTACTAGTTAGTGTCATGTGCGTATTCTTATGTTATTAAATTATTATGAGGTTGCATGAGGAATATTTGGAAAGAATTAACCAAGGGAAAAAGAAGAGTATATAATGGCTTTTGGGAGAGCACAATCGCCATTTTGCTGATTGGTTTCAGCCAAAAGTAGGTTTACATCCTCTTCTTGGTGTTACTATTTTCTGCAAGTCATGCTTTTAATTGAAATCAACTTATATGCATTCTAACTTTATTTGTAGGTAAGTACAGAAATGAGGGATAATCCGCAAGCCGTTTCTCAAACAATTAGATGGTTGGCGGGAAAACCTTCATTTTCAGTGTTGACTTATGAATGATATATTGTCGACGGAGTCAGATACCACACAAAAGACCAAGATAACTCTAGGGTAGTTCAGAATAGCGGTGTGTCATTAGTTGCTAGAACAGTCCAGGTCTCGAGTGCTAAGGATTTAAATCCCATAGAAAGTGATTTAACATTCTATGGGATTATAGAAGAAATATGGGAGGTAGATTGTGTACATGGGCAGCCAATGACAGAGGCATCCAGTCTGATGACCTTGGGTTTACACTCGTGAACTTCAATCGACCTGGACACAAAGAAGATGAATTTGTTTCTGTTGACCAAGTCAACCAAGTCTTTTATGTTGAGGATCCATGTGATGCTAATTGGTCGATTGTGTTATCATCAACAACACGAGATTATCATGATGTTTACAATGAAGATGCTCCAAAAGAAACCTCCTGGAACCCTCCCCCATTCCGTTCTACGATCCCTATATGTGACCCTACTAGTTGTGATGATGATGCAAATGTTACCAATAAAAGATAAAATGTAGAGGGGATTTGGGTGAAAAAGTGATATGTGCTAGCTATTCTATTTGAATTGTAACCTGAATTGTTTAACTTTAATTGTTTGAATTGTAACCTGAATTGTAGCTTATGTATATATATGATCAGCTTGTAATAGTTTGAATTTTATGTGAACTTTCCATTATATTTTCATTTTGCTTGTAAAACTTGTGAATTATATTTTCTCTGAATTGCTTGTATATGATCATTTTGCTTTCAAATGTTTACTTGTTCATTTATTGTACTTGTACTAATTTTTTGTAAATTGTAAATTGTGTCCAGATTGAACGAAGACGATAGCAATGGCACCTAAAAAGCAAAAGAAGACACAAATGGCAGATTCAGGCAACGTTAGCCATGGAAGTAAGAAACTTGAAATGGAGGTCAGAACATTGGAAGCTCATGACAATGATGAAGCGAATGATAATCATGAAGCTCAACAGCAGGAGTATGAGAATCCCACAGCTACTACGAATGATACCGGTGCAATAAAATTTGGAGGGAAGCGAGGGGTATGCGCAATGTACAAAGTTATTGTGAAGAAAGTGCGTGGAAAAAAAAATCAAAAGTGACATGTGATGAATGGGGAATTCCTAATGGAGAAACTAGGGCCCGATTGCAGTCATACATTGGTATGTTGGCCAGGACTACAGTTCGAATCGATATTGGTAGCGGGCCTGTAGTAGATCCTGAATTGAAATCAAAGATTTGGCTTGAGATTCATGTACTCTATAAATTCTTTATTTTAACATTTTAATTCAATTTCTTGATTTTAACATGTTCTGTTAATTGCTTGATATTTATTTTACTTGTGTTTTTCGTAGTCAATATTCAAAGTTGGTCCACATTGTGAGGACATTGTACTGAAGTCTACTGGCTCTAAATGGTGGCAATTTAAAACTGATTTGACGAGGAAGTATGTCATGCCGTATCTTGGAGACAAGAAAATACTTAGTAAGCCACCAAAAAGATATTCTTATGTTGGGAA
Organism: Anethum foeniculum; assembly: GCA_003724115.2. Classification (NCBI taxonomy): domain Eukaryota; kingdom Viridiplantae; phylum Streptophyta; class Magnoliopsida; order Apiales; family Apiaceae; genus Anethum; species Anethum foeniculum. The sequence continues at coordinate 9,349 of PHNY01298483.1, forward strand.
GTCAACCTGGAGAAGATTTGTGAAATGGAGGACTGATCCAAATTGGATGGTATATGTAATTTTATTTTTAATTTTGTAATTCAATAGTCCTGTTCATTTTTAACTGTTAAATTTGCACTTACATGAAATTTACTTTAAATTTTTTTGTTTTAATTAGGAAGTTCATGAAGCATAGAGCAAAAGGGTTTCCAAGAGAAAGTATCATCACCGGCTATCCAGAAAGGGTTATATTGGTCTAAAAGAAGAGGAAGTAAGAATTTATTTAATATGTGCTACCTTATTCCGAAACTTATATGATATTTATGTTTTGCTTCATTTTGAACAGATCAAAAAAGGAAGGTTGGAGCCGGGAGTAGAACCTGATAGAACCATTTTTTGGAAGAAGGCTCGTAAGCGAAAAAATGGTGAAGAGGTCGAAGATGTCGATATAGAGTTGGCTGTTGTTTGCGATAAAATTGTAAGTTAACGATACAATTTTAATTGAAATATTATGTATGTGATTTAGTGTTTATTTTTGAAATCATGTGATTTAGTGTTTTAATACGAGTATTGTAATTTGTGGATTACTGGGATTAGTAATTAAAATTGTTTGTAAATTGTCCAATATGCATACAAGCTTGTATTTAAATTAATAATTAAAATTGTTTGTAAATTTGTAATGAAACTTGTCATAGCTGTCGTGGATCTAGATTTGAAGAAATTAGCAAAGTATGACTTCAAAATTTATATAGTTCAGTAAAATTATAATGGAAGTTTGAGAAAAAAATCATCCGATATATTCACACCTGATAGTCAAGATGGTGGTAGTAATAGCAGAATTGTCATAGCTGTTTCTGATCTAAATGTAGATGTAGAAAATTGTTTGTAAATTGTTGTTCTACCAATTGTTTGTATTTGTGATCAACTAGTGGTTGCCATGGTCCAAAAAATTCTCATATTTTTTCATGTCAATATATATGATGCTTTGTTGGAAAAAAAAGAAAAAGGTGAAATACAGTTCTCCGGAGGTGAAGATGTATTGACTACAGCTTTGGAGAGTCGTGAGCTTGTGAGCAAGGTAAACTAACCATAATGTAGTATTTTATTGATAGATTTTATGGATACTTATTCTGTCTTTACGTATTGTAGGGGCCGAGAGCTTGTGAGCTATCCGTCGAGAGGATTGAAAACAAGGTTGCCTTTGATATGGTGTATCCTAGCGAGGATAGACAACAAGTCCATGGAATTGATATACCAATTGGACATAAGTGTGTCTCTGTTGATGGCATCATCCAGGCATATGCCTTGCTTCCAGTGCCAGTACGTGATGAACTGGTGACTGTCCGTGATGCACTTGGCTATTTCTTACCATGGCCTACCCCACTCCAATAGCAAGTGTATAATATAATATGCTAGCTCAATTTTGGAATAAAAAGATGCTTGTAAGGATATTACAGATATAATATGTGTTAACATTTTTTTATGATTTTATTATCAACAGATTAAGAAAAAAGAAAGGACGCGGCCAATTGGAGATAAAAGTAATAAAATGGAGGATCTGCAGAAATTGAAGTCACAGTTCATTGAAGCAAAGCCAAGTAAAATAGTGCCAAAAGGTTTTAACCTACTGTATAAACATGCAACTACATGGATGAAAACAACTGGGGTTTCAATACAGATCCGATGCAATTCAGATGTTTTTGGCCATGAAAAGTATATTTATATGTTACATGAGAATATTTTGTCATTGTTGGAGTTTGAAATATTAGGGCAAGCTGTAATTGCAGCTTACAAGGCGTAAGTTTCATATTTTTTTTTACATTTTTAGCTGGCATGATGCAGTTGTAACTTCTTGTTCTAATGGCACTTGCATACTAAGACAAGTGAACAACCAGAGCTGGCGGAGACATTCGCTTTTGTTGATCCGGGATCCACGTTTTACTTGAATGCTGAGTTCGAAACATACATTGTTAATCGGTTGAAAGAAGGTAACTCGGATCAACTGTTCTTTTTGCCACACAATCAGAAGTAAGTTATCTACATTTCTTTTTGAAATTGTACAAACACTAGAATATGTCATGTGTCAAATACATTTTTAAAATATTTTTTTAATCAAACCAGTATGCACTGGATTTTGGCAATCATTTGGGAAGGTGAAATCTTTTTTTTTTCAATCTACTCCCTCATTAAACACAATTTCCAGTCCACATCTAGAAAAGGCATTACAATGGTATCTTATAATTTGTTTTTCTGCATTTTGTCAAATCTGCTTAATTCATGATTTTTATGCATTTGTCTAATTTTTTTTAATTACAGGGCAGTGAAAACTTATAATTCTGAAACTGGGAGGGGCAACAAGCAGCTAGCTAAGGCAAAGTTTCTGAGTGTAAGTGTTTACACTTTCTCATTATACTTAGAATAATAATTAGTTTAGTTGAGGTGTAATTCTAATTTTTTGCTGACAGGGATCGCCCAAACAACCTGGAGGCCATGAATGCGCTTACGTAGTCATGCGCTACATGAAATAAATTATCTGTGATACGAGACTGAATTTTGCTACAAAGGTGTGCATATTTTTTTCCTCGTTTACCTTTTAAATTATAAAAGTCCAGTAGTCAGTTTAATTGATTTGTGTTTGCTTCTTTTATTTCAGTGGTTATCCAAGACTTGAGCATCTTACAGCGAGGCCCAGCTTGATGAAGTACGCATTGAGGCTCTCCAATATATCCAAGAGCAGATCTGAGCAGTTTAGTGTTGGGTAAAGGCTAACATTTTGGTATATATGCAACCTAAGTTTTGATGTAGAAATTAGTAGTTAATTATACAGATTGATGATGGTAGATTGTCCACAAATGCTTATTATTTGGTACTTTGTTGTGGCGTGATGGTGGAATGTTGGTTTTGTGGGTTGATAGATGTGTTAGTTGGTAAAAACGATATCTTGTAGTTGGTTTTGCAGATGATGATGGTGTATGTTGGTTTTATATTGTGAATTTGGTACAAATTGCAATTTTACTATATGGCTGGATGTCCGCAAATGGACCTTTTCAAATTTTGTTTGTATTTGTGAAGGCATTAGTTTTACTCAATGTACCTTATAAATCAATGTCTATTGGTAACAAATACATCACATTTTCAACAAATACTGATGTTCTAAAGTAAGATAGACATCAAAATTATTGGCCAAAAACTGATGTCTAAAACACAAATTATCAAAGGTTAAATGTACATAGACATTAGTTTTTATAAGTTAAAACTGATGTCTAAAATAACAAAAGACATCACCCACAGCTGATGTCTAATTATAACATATATATTAGTTTTTTCAAAAAATCGATGTCTTACATAATACAGACATCACCCTAAAACGATGTCTATCAGTAACATATATATTAGTTTCATTTTTAAAAAAAGCGATGTATGTAGGATAATAGACATCGCCTTTAGCCGATGTCTATAAGATATTATTATATCGGTTTCGATTTCTAAAAACTGATGTCTAACTGAGCATAGACATCGCCTTTAGGTGATGTCTATTATTCAATAAAAATTGCTTTTTTTTTTTTAAATTACTGATGTCTAAGATATAAATACTTAGTGTAGGTATATGTTCAAAGGCATTAAATACATGTAAATATGGTATAAAATTAATTATGTGTGGTATATTTTAGAAATTAAGGTATCATGGACATCACT
>PHNY01298486.1:4453-16258 GCA_003724115.2 Anethum foeniculum
ATATGTGTGAGGTTGTTCGCGATTACTTTACCAGACTTTTTACTGAGGAAGATGACCTTAACAGTATGCCTTTTGCTGACAGTCATAGAGTGCTTTCTGCAGATCAAAATCGAAGATTAGTGGAGGAATTTACTTTTGAGGAGTTCACTAATGCCTTAAAACATATGCATCCTGATAAAGCTGGGGGTCCGGATGGACTTAACACGGCATTTTTTCAGAGTTTTTGGAAAGTGATGGGACGGGAGGTGTTCAAACAATGCACACAATGGCTGAAAACAAACAAGTTTCCAGGAGAGCTTAACAGTACCAACGTGGTCTTGATTCCGAAAACTATCAAACTTATTTTGTATATATAAGAATAATAATTCAGTAAAGATTAAAATTTTGATATATATATATATATATATATATATATATATATATTATAAAATATATATTATTAAAAATATTTTTAATTATAGTAATTTATAATTTACGCAGCCACTTGCCCTTTTTGATTTAAGTCAAAGTGTTCACGGTCTCACTCACACAAGCTACTTGCAAGTTTGTATTCTTGCATCATGGTATCTTATCTATTCATCGTGTCCTTCCTGAAACCATAGAATCGAGCATCATTTTTTTTTCTAAAAACACTTTAATTTGTATTTGTGTTTAACTTTTAATATCATGTTGGAGTTTGTGTTCAAAACTTTGAATACTGTAATTTTGTTACTTCTTTTCAAATTTCAAGACATTGTACAATTATTCTATATTTAGAAATCTTTTAATTTAAGTAAAAAAAATAATCAAAAAAAAATAAACAGATCCGGATATCCGATCCGTGATCCTAACAGATCCGGATATGGATTGGCTTGTAAAAAAATCGATTTCAATTCTAATCCGAACCTGAATCCGTTAAAATAAATGGATATGAATATGGATTTAGGTCGATCCGATCCGAACCCGATTCTTTGCCGGGCCTAATCGGTGTCCACAAATGTTGGGCAAATGCGAATAAATCAGGGTCGGGGAGTTGGAAATGTGCAAAGTAGGACGATAAATTGTGTGGTTACGAATTAGAATTAGAATTAGAGGCCGCCACACATACATACAGTACAGCTAGAAAGGCTACGGCGGGAATAAGCAACCGCTTATTTCGAATTCCCCAGTTGTTTTTTATTGTTATGCAGCTATGTCTAACTCATCATCATCCTCTCCAGCTGACGCCTCCAATAAAAAGGTCCGCAAACCATATACTATTACCAAGTCCAGAGAAAGTTGGACCGATGAAGAGCATGACAAGTTCCTCGAAGCTCTTCAACTGTTCGTCCTCTCTCTCTCTCTCTCTCTCTCTCTCTCTAAACAATTCTATTGATTATTGATCATGTAATCAGTTAAGTTTTTATATTAGCACGACAAGCGTTTGTATGTTGAATATTTTATGATCAAACTACTTTTTACTTTGCTGTGTAAATTTCACTTCAGCTTTTTTGAACTTGAGTATACAACGTATCTATGTATGTGTACGTGAACGCATGTATGTATGTTTTGCTGTTCTTTTCCAAAGGAATATGTAGCAGATAAAAATTGTGTGTTAATTCCATCAGGTTTGACCGTGATTGGAAGAAAATCGAAGATTTTGTTGGTTCCAAGACCGTTATTCAGGTGCCTCCCCTAGATCATTGTTCTTAACTTAACCTCGGTGTCCTTTCTTTTCTCTCTTTTTTTATTCATATTTTAATTAAAATGAAAGATAATAAAAGGAGAAATGCTAGGTGCACGGAAAAGGCTACAGAATTCTGTGCTGAATTTTGTATAATTACTATACAAAAGTTAATAAGTGGCCGACAACAGTATTAATATGGTGGACACCTCATGCTGCCACATCATTCTGTAGAGAATTCTGTAGCGCTTTCTGTGTCCCTAGCTTTTCTCTTATAAAAACAACAATCAGGCTACCATTACCCGATTAGTTGTAATAGAATTGCAGCTGTGGCGTGTAGACTTGTAGTGCCTTTAATACATTTCTATGCTACGGAGGTCAGTTTTGTATTTCTGATCTATCTTCTAGCTGGTGTTGTCAACAATATTTATGTTTTTACCTGCCTTGTTTTTACGTAATTTCCTAACTTGAATTTTTCGATGTTACGATTTTAAGTGATTTTTAAGTAACATTTTACATATCTGACCTCTTGACTATTTCCATATGAACAGTTATCTGTTATCCATACTTTACTGATACTATTTTTGCTCATCTCAAAATGATAGCATATTATTTTCTCATGTTAGATCCGTAGTCATGCCCAGAAATACTTTTTGAAAGTCCAAAAGAATGGAACAACTGCACATGTGCCACCGCCTCGCCCCAAACGCAAAGCTGCTCATCCTTACCCGCAAAAGGCACCTAAAAATGGTTTGTCATATTAAAATCATTGGTATTAATTTTTATACTTGAATTTTTAATTATGACATTTTATTTCCGTGTTAAAATTTGTCAGGCTTGCTGCCGCTGCAGGCATCCATGGGATTTCCTTCTTCATTGAATTCTTTTGGACCTGGATATTCTCCATGGGACGACTCTTCCATGCTCATAAACACACAGTCAAATGGAATTACTCCACAAGATGAATATCATCTTCATGGAGCTGAAGGCATGCATAAGTTTAATATGATATTTATCATAAATGTGTGTGTTGATTCATACACCATACTATAATATTATAATTATGTATGTGACATATAGAGACTAGAATTACGAAACTTAATATAATTCAAAATTACTGTTCAGCTGATATTGGATCAGAGGATGCGTCAAAAATGGGAGTCAGCTGTCTTAGTGGCAGGGCAAGCTCAAGTCAAACTCTACCTAGTTCCGAGGTTATAGAGGAAGGGAAACAAAGTTCTGTTGCTCATGGTATTATGTTGATCAAATATTTGCTTCATTAACAATTTTACTGAATATATTAGGACCTTATGGTAATTTTTAGCTGCAGGGTCGGTCCTGCTGAAGAACGATAGTATGCTTAATGTTTTTGTCAGTTTGCTAAAAATTTAGCTATACATTATAAATAAAAGAATAAAATATCCTACATACAGAAATCCTGAAATTTGAAATCAGAGTTCACAGGAGAACAAAAACTGAGTTTTGAATCAAAATTCCAAAATTCTTGTCGCTTCAGAACTTAAGAATAACCGGTGTATTGTCATCTTTCTGTTCTCCAGCCATTGTGCACACAGCAGAGTAAAAGTAATTAATCATCGTTATCAAAGGACTTGCATGTCTATAAAATCAATTCTCACGGTTCTGAATATTTTCTAAAATTAGTAGAAAGGATTGGAAAGAAAATCTTATTTTCCCTTCCTTTATCTTTTAAAAACAGAAGTATTGCTTTATAGAGAAGATGAAGCTTATTATAACTTCCTATAATCTTAAGCAATGAACAAAAAGCTCCCTAAATCTAATTTCTTTCTGTCTTGTTCCTAAAAAATTTGTTACAAATGACATAGAGTGCTTTGTAATCTCTTTCATGCACAATGAAATTATTGTAAGTTCTAATATCCAATATTAGTATTTACTTTCCAGATAACAAGTATTTCCTTGATCTTTATAAAACTTTGATGCATTAAAACATGTGAAATCAAATATCTGGTTGAGTGTCATATCTATATCTTTTTATGAGATATTTTCAGTTGGGAAAATTACAAACCTGGAATGTTGAATTTTAGTTTGTCCACCTACTACTGCATCAGTATTATCCTAATAGGATGGTTGATACACATGAATCAAATTGTTGTCTGCTTTACTATTTACATGCTTATGTTTGTTAAATTATCACATCAGACATCAGGTCAGTATTAATGGTAACTCGTAGAAAGTGGTCTACTCAGTACTCACCTAACTTAATTATTTACTGAGAAGAACCAAGGACATAATCAAAATATATGGTACTTGTATAAATGGGTGAACGACCAGATCTTGCTAATATATTATATATACACTGGATATGATTGGAAAATAAATTGATGGTGTAATTTCAATACGTTTCCAGGAATACCAGATTTCGCAGAGGTCTATGGCTTCATTGGGAGTGTCTTCGATCCAGATACCAGCGGTCATGTGGATAAACTCAAGGAAATGGATCCTATAAATTTTGAAACTGTGAGTTTGCTGTAACTTTTCACTTAGCTGTGCTCTAAAGTAAAATAGTCGGAACTTGTGTTTAGATTTTGCGAAATATGAAATTTAATAGGTCAGAGAAGATTCGACTAAGAAGACTTCTAGTGTAGTGCAACTTATGATTACTGTTGAATAGATATTTCCATTTAGTTTTCATCTTCCTCAGCAGATATTTAAAGTCTGTGTCTACATTGTTATATCGTTTTACTCTTATAATTATCACTGAATTGACAAGTCTGTAGCATTAATATCATGATTCTGTACATGCAGGTTTTGTTGTTAATGAGAAATCTCACGGTTAACTTGTCTAGCCCTGACTTTCAGCCAATGGTAAGCTTTACTTCTGTCTCCTGAATGGTAAATTAATGTTAGCGGTTCCATTGTTTTTACTGCTGCTACTGATTTCTGAAGCAAGGTATCTGATCTTGTAAATAATCATCACATATGCAGACATTTGTTTATGTATCTATGCTATGTGAATGATGTTTCCTGGGCTTTTTTACCTAAAAAACTGTTCAAACTACATTGTTTCTTTACCCTTGTCGTATTTGCCATATTTACCTTGTCGAAAATAATATACCATTTTCATGTCAAATGAGCATCTATTTTAGCAGTAAGAGAAGCCTTCAGCATTGCTGTGATATTTAACTGGCAGCCATATCTTAGTAATTATCAATTACAACTTGACCATGTTTCACTCAACTGTACTGATTCATAATCAAGGACTTCATGGTATAAAACTTTTACCTTAGGCTGTGTCCGTCATCAGAAAGAAATGAGGAACATGTACTCGTTTCAACAAAATAAACAATGAGGCTCTCTCTGCTAACATCAAATCCTTGACATTGTCAGAAATCCTTCTGGGTTATATCACATTTGTAATAATATTTCTTGTCGACATATTGATTGATAGGTTCAGTTTTCGTTGCTTGATTTGGTTGCTCATTATGAGTCAATCTAAAAGGTGTCAAAATTTTCATATGCTTGTACTTTACAGAGTGACATAGCTGGCGAGCTATATCTATGCCACAGTTCTCTAAGTCTAGATGTAGAGTAAGAAGAGCCTTGCCATCTCATGTCCAAATCTTTGGCATGATAACATCATGATCATCATTAGAAGAGACTAAGAGTAAGTCCAACAGTCTCCTAACTCGATCTTTAAGTATACCTAACCCGGTCTTCAAATATAAATTGGCTCTTAGCAACTTAGTAACTTAGGCCATGAATAACTATTTTTGTCTCCCACAATACTCCTTATACTTATTTCTTGTTTAATATTTTATTATCAAAAGTGGACTCGGTCAATAAAAGTACAACATACGAGAGAGAGAAATTAAAAGAGATAGCAATCTCTATAGTTTTTATTATAAAATAATTGTTAAGAGATCCTTAAAAAGAGGGGATGTTGCTTCAAAATAAGTTGTGAATCAATGATCCAGTAATTTTAAGGAACCACTAGAAGATTGCTGGAGTACTCATTTTAGTCTCATTCCTTAAATTTCAAGTTAGGAGCAGAAATAGCTAGTTTATAGGATTGCTCTAACTAGTTAGGAAGTTCACCTACCTTTGAGCTAAATATACAATTATAGTGTAGTTAATAAATAAGGAGACTTCATAACTTAAAGGATCTAGATTAGATTGTATGACTACAGTATGAAACATCAATGAATGTATAATAATTCACCAGCCCTGACCTATAGATGATTTCGTTGGTGGATGCAGAGAGAAGTCCTGTCATCATACGATGTCAATGCCAAAACTGTAGGAGTCGCTGCTGGCAATGTTTGTCAAGAACCAGAACAATGACTCTCGTATTGATACGCATGCCATATATATTTCTTTTTTGTATGTCTCTTAAATTGTAATATCTTGTACTAATATATTCAACTGTCCTTGCAGAATTGTAGTAATAAATTCCATGCTTTTTTAATTCTATTACTTGGGTTTTCGGTGTATATTGTGTATTTCACAGTTACTGGTAACATTTAGATAACATTCTATGTTTCTTCTTTAGCATTATAAATGAGATATGCGAAGTGTGTGCACCATTTCTCTCATGTGAAACCTGGAAGTCTGTAAATTGAAGAACAGAGCGACAGGTCAATGGCTAGAGCACTGGAGTGGACACCTGGATGAATGGGAAAGCCAACCATCTAATATCCAAATCTTTAAACATATCTATTTCCGAGAGCTCTTGTATAGCAATGTCTGGGTTTATGGTCTAGGTTTTCTAGAATATGATGTCTATAATGTGCAGTTGCTATTTGGGAAATTCTTTTCTATTACTTTGTAGCCATAATAAACTTTTATTTGCAGCAAGTAATGCCGAGGCCGTGTGGCCATGAGATTCTTGGCATAGACAATGATCAGCATAGGATTTAGAATGAATTAGCCGTATTAAATAAAATTTCATGCTGCAATATGTCTTAATGATTTTACAATTGTGCATGTTTCAATCCTTGTTTACGTTTCTGAAGTCTTTCTAGAGTTAAACCTATGATAAGACATAATCTCAGTTCACATTGTATTTTTATTCCTGGAGTATTTATCTTTTGCCAACTTGTTTACTATGTTGGCCACACTGTATAGTTTAATGACAATGTACATTAGTTCATAATATTTGTTTCCTTGTTAATTTATTAGCTAAAACTTATGATATCCTCCGGCGATCCTGAAATGAAAATATATTGTGTCAACTGAAGTGCAGAATAATTGTGTTCTCCAGGAACATCATTAAAATGCTTTGGATATGGCTTTGTTAGTCCCACTCCTCTCTCGATTAGAATGAAAAGAAGAGATTGATAAATTATTTCAAAGTGAAAATAGGCAATGTCATTAATCAAAAGTTTCACTTTTATACTAAAAAATCTAAACGAACATCGAAAAATTAAGAAATTTTTTACAAAGGTACAACCTTAAAATATATAGAATCATCGTATAAGCTAATTTATAAATTTTATCGTAAATAGAAATAAAATTTCAAATTCTAATATGAAAATTTAAAAATAATAATTTATCAAAATATCATTTTTACATGGTCCAAGAAGCCTAAGTATTATACCTAAAAATTTTGGATGCACTACCAACTCCGAAGAAAAAGAAAGGTGAAATATATACACATAAAGATCCTGCAAATAATATATTTTAGTTAAGAAATTTGCCAATAAATTAATATGAATTGTTTATTTCAAATGTTTACATTTATTGGTTTTAATATATGATAGTTTGTTTGGATTCTAAAGTGGTATTTAAATTAGCTTAACATATGCTTAATTTTGTACCATTTATTGGTGGCCATAATTTGTGGCAATATGTACCATTATTGGGTGGTTATAATTGATGACATATATTTTGGGGTTTTAATAGCCAATTAAGTGCCATTTTGTTGGCTTGTACGTGCCATTATGTTGGTTTATTTTGTTTTAATTAGATTATTTTATATATTATTTTACTTTTAGGGTCTAACTTAAGATTTTCTTTGGTTAGATCTTATTTTATTCTTTCTTTTCACGAATTATTATATGTACATTCGTTTTCTTATAATAAGTAATTATCGGATATAATTTTCTTTATTATTTTAATATTTCTCATTGTTTCATTCGCTCTTATTTTCAGGATGATGGGAAGAATTTTAATGAGTATCCTCTTTTCAAACTTTAAAGCACAATTATCTAGTCAGCGATCAGCGATCTCAGAGTAGAAGACAATTTAGCTGCAAATTTTGATGACATGGAGGAATTCTTACAACTATCAGAAGATACTAGTTTTATCAGCTTTGTACAAAATGTACGTTATAGAGGGCACTCTTTTTCCTCGCTGAGTTTTTTTCCCATAGGATTTTACTCTTGCGATGTTTTAACGAGGTCTTTTTTTGTGGGTTATCTTTTCGGTCATTAAGGTTTTATTATCTAAACTTCCGGGGACATCTTTGCATGACTTTCAGTTTGATAATAAGCTTTGTGAATGGAAGATATACTCTTTTCCGATATTTTATGAATGAAATTGTTCATTTTGACAAAAAAAAAAAAGATTCGTTCTTTCCGTAAATACGTACTGAACCATGACGAGCTTGTATGCGTTTATTTCATATTACTTTCTCAATAGGTGTGTGTTTATATATACACATCTATACTTAACTAAGTGTTTTTGGTTTCAATATCGTCGATATTTTTATGTGTTGTTGTGGTATCGGAATTCATTTTGTATCTATATTTGCAGGCTATGTATATGAGGAAGTACCGGATGAAATTCAGGTACCAAAATTTAGTATCATTTGTTAAGCTAATTTCTCAGATAGTTAGTTTAAAATTAAATTGTTATAATTGACTTTATTATAATTTATATGTTATGATGAATTTGTTATGTTTCATATTATCAAAGTTGTTGATATTGATTAATATGATGTTTTACTGCTCAGATGCACGTAAAGTAATTATCCTGAAACACCCTAATTTAGGTTGGGATGAATTAAGTATATTAGTTGCAACTTGCTATGTTAGGCCTTAGCACCAATTTTTCGTCCTTTTTGTTGGTTCGAGTAATCATGTAGGTAATAATCTTACAAATATTTATATTAGGTTACTGGTCCTCAAGGAGGACTTAACAAGGACTTAACAAGATCTTGTATTTTTCAAAGGGGAAACGTCCCAATGTTTGGGTGAAAGAGGTGAAAGAGGTAACGGCGGACGCATGACCAAAAGTTAAAAGAGGTTAGTAATAAATTATTAGTATAAAAAATTAATAATAATATTTTTAAAATAAAGATGTCCTCTCTTTCAAGTCAGCAATTTTATTTGTAATTTTATCAACACTAACAGAATAGGCAAAACTAACATGCAGTAGTATATGCATGATGACTAAATTTTAGTCAGAGAATTAATAAAAATATGATCAATATAAAGTTATTGAACAAACTTGTGTTGCATATCTGTTCCTTAATTTTGTTGCAATATACAAACTACTTGTTCCCATTTAATTAAATTTCTTTATATAGATTTACTGTTTACAGAATTGGATCTTAACAACTCTCTTGAAAGATAAGAGAATTTAAAGGTAGGTTCACCAAGTGATACCTCTTGTTCTTTAAGAACAGTTTTACTCACAAGAGTTTAGGGATAGACAAAATTTTGACAATCCTCTTGTGGTTATGTGGATGTGTTCTTCACTTTCATGAAACTCTAGTAAACTAGAGGAGATTTGAATGTACCCTCCACAGAGGTAGCATCCTCAAACTCTGGTTCCTCTTAGAGGGAACCACCACATATGTGGATTTCCTGTTTTGATAAATCAAAACAGTTTAACTTACTGTCATAGAATCTAAGACAGTAGTTATGAGGGAATGTTGTTTAGTTTAAAACTAAACCTCCATTTGAATTGGAGTGGATTTAAATGGCTTCCCCTTAGAAGTTCCATTCTCAAACCATGTAGTCATTGCAGAGCTACTTGCACCTAAAATGTGCTGATGATCTCCTGGTCTTCACTAAACAGTGATAAATCCCATGAGTTTGAACTGACATCGTCGAGTACTACCTCAGCATGTAGTCTCTAGTCAAAACTGAATGAGGGTTCTGAGTTGGTAATCACAATGCAAGCATTCTGTTACATGATTAAGTTGGCTTAGCAATAGGAAGAATTATTGCCAATTTAATCACAAGAAATGCAGGGAGAGTCTCACTTTTTTCACTCCTTTCATTGGCTCTGTTTTCTGGTCCAAATTTCTTTGTTTGGTAAAACACTCATGGTTCCAGAAAAATAACAAAGATTGAGTTAGTGACTTGTGGGATACCTTCATCCCTCCAATGTCAAGTCATATATCTTTTGAGAACCACATGATTTAAGAAACTGTTATTAGTTACCAGGGTAACAAAATAACAATTCATTTCTCAAGTTAAAAACTTGAGCTACAAACTAATTAAACTTAATGATTTTATCAAAATTTCTCTTTAAGAATAAATACAATAAGTTAAAGTTTTGACTAATCATTAATCCTCATTATTTGTCTTGCCAACAGAAATATTAGAGTTTAAGATATTGATTGCAAAGCACTGATACTTGACCTGTTTTCACATCTGTTTAGTTTGAAGGACAGTCTAAACAATAAAGTTAATTAAGCAGTATAATTCCGTTCAAGATCAAGTATAGCTAATCATGACATGACTAATCACTTAAACTTAAAAAGAATATCCATTTAAAAGCTTCTTTTAACTTATGTTTAATCATTGTTACATGACATATCAATTAAGCAAGTATGTTCATGGCAATTTTGAAATCAAGAATGAGTAATTAGATATCAGAGTTTAATTAAACATCATTCGAGATTTCTCATTTTCAACATTATCTGATAAGAGACTGCACATAATAGAATAAGAATGTCTAAGGAATATGAGATTATTGTTTTTAAATAAACATTCACTCATTTATGCACAGTAAACAAGTAAGCATAAGAAGATAATGATGATAATAAAAAAAAAAATTCATTGATTAATATCGAAATTCATTACAAGAGAAATATTTTTATTACACATGGGAGCATTTAGATTAAAGAAAGATCCTAAACTAAGGTGCCTTCTTCTTCTCAGCTTTTTCCTTTCTGCTGGCCTCAAACAGGACAGCCAGTTTGATGATCCGTTCTTGATCGATCATCCTTTGTCATTCACTTTCTCTCTTTACTTCCAAGTGGAACTCATACTCTATAGCAAGGAACAGAAGTTCCACTTCGAGTTCATGACAGAACGTCTGCCGGATGCGTTTCGGTATTTCTGTGACAAGAAATACGATACCATCTACTCGAACTTGAAAGGTTTGGTAGTTGATTTGGATCGTCATATGGAGAAATGAGAGTTTGATAGAAAATTTTAAGAAGAAGAGGGTTTGGAATGAAGAATAAGTGCAAATGATCGGTTTTATATCGGATAGTGTGAGGTAGATTAAGAGACACCAATGAATATTGATTAAAAGAAATTGTTTTTATTGGAAAAAAACAGTACTCATTAGCCTTAGAAAATAATCAACTTTTATCTCTCTAAGCGAAAAAAATCATTACATGCAAAGATTAATACACATAGATCGAGAGTAAATATGTACATACAACAGGTAGTCACATTAATCAAGACAAGTAATCTCACATAATCCAAACACCGTCATTGCACCTATGTAGAAGTGTATTAAAAAAGAGAACTTATATGAGCATAAGATTTTTGAATTTTACTCGGCCAATCTCAGAAAGATTCCTTCACAAACACACCACATTTCTTCTTTCCAGATTTTGCAATTATTTCAGCCCTGCAAAAACTTCTCAAACTTTTCTTTACTTTGTTAGTGAATCATATCGTATTGTCTTTAGGATAAAGAGTTGAAAGCAAAACTACACAATATAACTCACTAATTATTTATTCAAGAATAAGCATATGACATAAAAACGAGTCTTGAATAAATCAAGAATTTGCTATAAGAAAAGATTAGACTAACAAACCAATTTGTACTTCTTGACATATTTGAAATAAAATAAAGAAATTTGGATTTAATAGTAAAGTCCAAAATCCAATATTTTACAAGATTTTAAGAAATCATGTCGTGTACTCACAACAATGTCATGTCGAGAAGTCCAAAATTATTCTTCTAGCAAACTCTTGCAGCTCACAAATTAAATT
>PHNY01298506.1:1768-16106 GCA_003724115.2 Anethum foeniculum
AAAATGCACATTCTAGAAGCAATTAAGCTACTAACTAAATTACTATTCATCACCCTCAATGAAAAATTATCAATAAATTATGAAACAATTAGGGAAGTATCCTTGAATATATCTAAGATAAGGTTTAAAATAGTTTCACAAAATAAGTTGATTAGATAGGCGAACAAAAATTCGTATCGTAAATCAATTACTTGTGAAACTGACACCCGGAAAAATATTGTCAGAATATTCTGAAAATATTCATGGAGCATCTTAAGTATTTTTTACGACATTCCCCAAAATTTCATAAATTTTCAAATAGCACAAGTAGGATAATAATATTCAAAGTGAAATAATGAATAGTAATCACTGAAGCGAAAAATGACTTCCGGAAAAATATTTTTTTAAAATTCCGGAAAAATTCCCAGACTTTCCTAGACCTATTATAGACCATGTCAAGAATTCCTACCAAGTTTCAAGTCAATCTTGGTCGTCAAAAGTCGTTTACACTCAGTTTAGGGTTTGTCGGAAACGTTTTCGCATAGCCGACAACCGTTATAGTTTTGGTCAACACCAAGGGACCAAATACTATTTTATGACTAAAAATAGTCATATCCTAGTATTCTTCAAAGAATATAACATTCGTAGGTGTTAGGAGATGTATTAGCGTATTTAAAATAATATTCCCCGAATAAATATAACCTTTACGGGAACCGGAAGAAGTATATTTTAAATATGAGAATGGACTTACATTCGAAGGGAATATGTTATATTAAAGCATTTAGGATATTTATAAAAGATTTTTAAAGTGTGTAAGCCATGAAATATCCGTTGGTACGAGTTATCGTTTCGAAAGATAATAAAACGGTAAAGTTTAAAATGACCGATACCAAATATGAAGATTTGCCACCTAAATGCCACTACTAAAATATGATAAAAAACCATTAATTGATATTTCACATATTTTAGCTAAGTCAAACAATAAAACAATTTTATTTATTTTTAAAGCATGTGTTTGACCATAATTGACTCGTATTTGACCAATATTTGACTTATCGCTAAATAGGACCTTGAATCCTAGTGGGAAGTACTAAGTGACCTATTATTAATTTCTTAATAATTTAATAAATATCAAAATCCTAAATGAGCAAAATATCTTTCAATCTTCCCCTTTTTAATATTTATTCAAAATTATTAAGAAATTAAAAGTGTGCCTATATGAACTCTTTATCCTAGGCACATAAGCACAAAAAGTTAAGTTTAGAAATGTACCTAAAGTCCTTTGATGTCAGTGCAAAAATTTTAAAAATTAGGATACTTTCCTGTTCATAGCTTCCCCTTGAAGTTTGCACTGTCTTGACATCATTCTTTGAGTGTTCCTGTTTCTGACATGTCAAATTAAATTCACTTAAAGTGAATATTTTAGAAATTTCTTAAATTTCTTTCCACTACTTTAATTTCTTCCTCTTTCCCTTTTTGAGAAAATATCAAAAAGATTGGGATTAAAAGAAAGTTAGTGGAAGGATTAAGATAGAGCTTCCCGTTGATGATGTAAATTAATCATCAATAAAAATAAATTGTCTTTCCAAGAAAAATGACATGGTTCTTGAAAGAGAATTACTTTTATTTTATTGCCTTTGATAGGAGCCGGTAAATTTTTAGCATCTTTTAGTTAAAAGTACAAGAAAAGTGAAATTTTTCTTCATCTTTTAAATAAAGATACAATAAAATTACTTCCCCTTGGGATATGCTACTAAAAATTTTAATATCATAAAGATAAAATATCTCTAGATATTAACTTTGGACTATTTTAGCTTGTGTAGCTTCTCCTTAATTTGAGCATAATATTTGTGTTCTATATTTTCTGCAAAAGAAATATTAGAAACAAATGAATTGCTCATTTGGGATTGTTTGATTGCATGGACAAACTGTCTTGTACTTATGAGCTCATTTTGTTACCATGTTTTCTTTAAAAGAAATATTAGTAAGACAAAGTTATAGCTTAATGAATTGGATCCAATGGAATTATTAGTGTCATTTTGCAAAGGAGAAATTTTCAAGTTACATATTGATCACTCTTAATTCGAATTACTAGCCAATGAAATTTAAGTTTCATTTTAGGGCACTACCTAATTTTGTAGTTTGCCCTTTAAGAAATATCACAAAAGAATGTGTATTTTCCATAAAGGCTTGTAAAAGAATTTCACTCAAAAGTGAATAATTTCTCCATTTCTGTTGCTGCTGTTTACAATCCATGAACAAAAATAAATTATTATTTACTGTTCATAAATCGAGTAGTCCATTTCCATTTCCTGCAAAGTTCTCAATATAGTAATTATTAATTGTTGGAATGAATAAACCCTAAACATGAGTATATAGCTTAAGATTTAAACTGCACTAATAATAGAACTTTTACTTAGATTTAACCATTTGAGTACAAAGTTCTAAATACAAGAGTACATAAGAAATGTATATTATCAATAAGTCAAAAGCTTGAAAATACTGATTTGATACATACAATTTCATCATCCTGCTACTACAATAACAAAAGCCAACTCTTGGATCCTCTTCCGTTTCACTTCCCTGTTTGGATTGCATGCAAGAGCTAAGAGTCGCTACAGTGGCCTATGAAGAAACCCAACCTCCATGTCCAGCACTCAATATGATCCAACTTAATTTCCCACTTTTGGTACATATCAGGTGGAGTCTTCAGATGGTTGCATCAATTATTTGAGAAATATCAATTAGTTCTAAAATTATTGCTGCAATAAATGCAGAAATCCAATCTCCGAAAGGATCCTATGGAGGTACATCTTCTATTATCAATAAAGCTAGTAGCATTGTTCTTTTAACTTCATCAAAACATCAAAAGCGCGCAGATCCATTTTAAAGTTCAAGAAATTAAAAGAAAATAATTCATCATCGTTTGGCCGCACATTTGTTGGACCGTTACTATTTGTTTGCAAATATTTGTTATCACATCTAGCGACTTGAAGTAAACCTTGCAGTCTTCTCTACAGCCATGTGACAGCTACTACTACCATCCTTTGAGGTTTTCTTTTTAATTTAATATTCGATCATCAATTAATAATGAGTAATAAAATATTCACATTCCAGTTATTTTAAAAAATATTAAAAGAGTAGCAACGGTGAACTCTATAATTCCACTTAACATAATTTAATTTTTATTTTTCGCAATCCAACGTTAGTATTTTAGACTATCTGAATCGCCATGGGACACGGGATCAAGGTAGGTGCAAATTTCAATCTCCTGCTTTATACTTGCAACTTCTTGGTTAAGACTATTAATAGTCTCTTGCATCTGCTTAACGTGGCGTCACGATCATCTACGTGAACTCTTGCTTCAAGTGTCCACTTCCATTCCGCTTCATTATTTGAATTGCATGCAAAATCTGTGAGATCGCTTTAGTCGGCTTTGAAGAGACCTAACCTCCACGCCAGGGCATTCAACTCTTCCAACTTATTGTCCCACTTTTATCTTTTGTGAAGTCGCTGTATCTATTGCCTCAGAAATATTGATTAATTCTAAAATCATTCCAGGAAAAATATGGGATTCCAGTCTCCAACAAGGTTGCAATGGAGGTACATCTTTTGTGCGCAAAGAAGCTAGTAATACTTGATTACGAAGTATTCTTTTAGCTTCGAAAAAATTTCAGAATTGCAAAGATCCTTTTTAAAGTTCACAAAATCAAATAAGAAGTTTGTTCCATTGTTGTTTAGGCGTATATTTCTTAGTGAGATCTGTTCCCACCTATTGCAAGTGGAAGTGAACTTGCAGTCTTCTCTATAGCCTTGTGACAGCTACTGCTACTGCTATCCATATCCTTTGAGGCATTGTTTTAAATTTAATATCTGAACAATCAATATTGACTAATGAAGGATTGAAATAGCAAAAGCTACACAAAGTTATTAAAAAAATTATGACAGCAAAAAGTCATTCCAAATCACCATCTTAACTTATCAAAGGTTTATTAAAAGGTTATAGATGAGAAATTTTTTTTGCAAAAAAGATTGTACTTATGCATTATGCCTAACTATTAGACCAGAAAATACTTTGTATAAATATTAGGATTATTATAACTTCAAAATAAATAGGCCCTAAAAATAATTAAGTAAGGGCAATTAAGTAAAATACTCCCTCCTTTTTAAAATTGATGTTCACTTTCAAAAAATCACACATATTAAGAAAGAATGTTCATGAAAAAAGTTGTATTAATTACATTAATTGACTAAAAAATGTGGCATATAGTTAGATCTTGGAAATATAAATTAGAGATATGTGAACTAGAGTTGGTTTTGGAAATATAAACTTCCATTGAAAGTTGAAATGTTGGTTTTGGAAATATAAACTTCCATTGAAAGTTGAAATGCACAACTAATTTGAAACAAATTGTTTCCCTAAAGTGGACATGTATTTTGAAACGGAGGGTGTAACATTTAAAACGCGTGCCATGCACGGATTTTTTAATTTAAATTGAAATAAAAATTTTAATATCATAACTTTAATCTTATTTGAATTGATAGTACATTTTAATTGAAATCGATAATGGGTTGGTCATTAATAATTGTAATATTATTATTTTATTTTATTAAAATAGAATTCCCCTGTTGGAAAAGTAGAGGGTTGGTTAGAAAATTAAAAAAGATAATGTGTTTTAGGTGAAAAAGGTAATTCGTTAGATATTAATAATTTTATTACTATTATTATTATTTTAATTTATTAAATTGACTTGCCCGTGATTTTTTTGGAAATGTGAGATATTTTATTTTATAGTTGCCCGTGATATGAAAAGGTAATTGGTTAGTTATTAATAACTATATTATTATTATTATTATTATTATTATTATTATTATTATTATTATTATTATTATTATTATTATTATTATTATACTTTATTAAATTGACTTTTTTCAGAAAAAGTGCACCTGATATTTTTACCTATCACTCAACTCTTCCAGCTTATTGTCCCACTTTTATCTTTTCTCAAGTCGCTGGATCTATTCCTTCAGAAATATTGATTAATTCTAAAATCATTCGGGCGAAAATCTGGGATTAGAGTCTCCAACAAGGTTGCAATGGAGGTACAAGTTTTGTACGCATTAGAGCTAGTAATACTTGATTACGAATTATTCTTTTAGCTTCGAAAAAAAATCAAAATTGCAAAGATCCTTTTTAAAGTTCACGAAATCAAATAAGAAGTTTGTTCCACCGTTGTTTAGGCGCATATATCTTACTTCTCACATATTGCAAGTTGAAGTGAACTTGCAGTCTTCTCTATAGTCCTGGGACAGCTATTGCTACCCATATCCTTTGACTAAAGAAGGATTGGAATAGCAAAAGCTACACAAAGGTATTAAAAAAAATTATGACAAAATTATGACTGCAAAAAGTCATTCAAAATCATGATCTTAACTTATCAAAGGTTTATTAAATGATTATAGATCAGAAATTTTGTTTGCAAAAAAGATTGTACTTATGCATTTTGCTTAACTATTAGACCAGCAAAAACTAAACCGGGAACAATCTTTTGGTACTATAATAATTGTCTACAATCAGTTTAGTGTAGTTGTTATTCTTTCGTTTTGGATTGTAATTACTTCTGGAAGACTATTTTCACTGCTACTTTCTGTGCCACTGTCGGTAGTATGGCAGGCTTGCAGACGCTTTTACTGCAGTGTTTTTGGTCAAGTAGTCATATTCTGTACTAGTGATTGTTTTAATTGTTTTCCAGAAGATCTGGCATATGTAATAAACCTTTTGGTTGTTTTGAATAAAAATACATTTTCTTAGTTGCTGGATTTAATTTATGTATAATTCAAAAACTATACTACAAAGGGTGCTAAAATCTAGCATTCATGTTACAAATTTTCCTACCACATGTGTGGCACACCATATACTTCATCTTATTTTAAAAAAACTTTGAAAAGACTCTATTGTTGAAATTTTATATTTAAAAAACATGAAATTGGAACAGCTGTGTATTAGCTGCTCATTACTCAACTTGACAAGCTACTGCATGCACATTGTTGTCCCTCGAGCCTCTCAACCTCTTTCTGGAAGACAAATTTCCAAAATTCATCATACTCTTCCACTCTTGAGCTCTGTCCATCTGTGTCTGCTGCGGCTCTTGTTTTGCTCAGTATTTATAATAACCAAATATATTAACAATTTCATGATGGGTTATATACAATGTTCACAAAGATTTAACAAATTTGGTACACATAGGTCGTTCTTTTAACACAGTTTGTATGTAAATGTCAGAGAAATGCAATGATAATATTGGTATGTAAATTATTAATATTGGTACATAAATTATTAGCAAGAGTACTGTTAAACCTTTATTGTTTAAAAATCAATAAAAGTAGTGGCAAAAAATATTACATAAATGACCTTTTACTTTTTACCTGATTTTGTTTATTATCCTCCACATCTTCTTATCTAGCTTGTGTGTATTTATTAATATTTTGCAGCTGATGATCATATATATCCGCTCATTGCTATGTTACATACATAAGATGAGCTATATGCCATTGTTAATAATGCACATCAAATCTTATTTAAGAGTCCACTTTAAAAATGATTCTATTTTATATAATTATTCAAATAGACTATATACGTACCTTTACATATAAAAAGAAATTCATAATTATTTTTAAAAACAATTTAGTTATTAATCTACACAAAATATTTATAACCTTTCAATTTTTTTTTAGGAAGTACGGATTGTATAGTTTATCCTCCTTAAAGACAATTATCATAAAATTCTAAAAACATTAGCATAATATAATGTAGACGTGTCGTGCGTACCTCTTTGGTGCATTTTTGCTATCACGATCCAATAGGCTACCCTCAATGTGGTGTTCGCCTATGTACCTTTCTCTGTCGTCGGTGTCATTTTGCCCTGTCTTCTTTATGTCCCAATTTGTCCCTCAAGTATTTTACAAATTGGTTTAATTCTCTGTCCTTAATCATTTTCTCAATCAATTTCCTTAAGTGGTAGCATTCATTGTGTGTGCCCGTTGTCCTCGTGATAATCACAGTATTTGTCCGAATTTTTCTTACGATCGGGGACCTTTAGCTTAGCTGGCCGAACAAAACTATTTTTTTTTTATCTTACGGAGAATCTTGGAGATTGGCGTGTTTCATGGAGTAAATGTTTCTAAATCTCTAACTCTTAGTCTCCGGGCACCTCAGTAGGAATCTCTTCTATTATCACTCATACCTTCATCCTTTCGGTCAGGCCTTGACCCTCGGGAGCTCTCATACTGATTAGTTTGTTTCCCCTTTCATCCCTTCGGGACTCCATGTATCCCCCAATAAATTTCATTTTGCGCCGAATGTGCTCCCCACTCACATAGATATCATTCTACGACTTAGGAAGAAACTCGTAAAGAAAGGAGCAGAGTCTTTTACCTTTTGTGGGGTCTAGCCCCGCTGTCAGGAAGTCCATGGCTTTGATCTTGTCTAAGTTGGTGACCATTCCTGCCACTTTCTTGAAACGAGCTAAATAATCCCCCAATTCTTCATTCGGTCTCTGTCTACAATGAATCAGAGTCTCTGTGTCCTTCTCCCTTCGGCACAGGTGCGAGTAGTACCATAGAAACTTCTTCTTTAGCCGTTCATAAGAACTGATGGACCGAGGTCGCATCGACTTGAACAACATTAAAGCTGAAAGTTTCAAGTACCTCTTAAATATTTTGCACAACATCATGTCGCTGTGCCCCATCCCAATCATCATTAGGTCATACTTGTCGCATTGGTCTTCGGGGTCTCCCCTCCCATTGAACTTTGTCATCTTCGGGAATTTCCTTTCCTCCCCCCGGTGGAGGCCGATATATTTCAAACTTTTCAGTCACAATTGGTTCCCAATCAAACTTTCGGTCCCCCAACAAGATCGCCTTCTCTTTCAGCCTAGATTTGGATACGGTGCGCTGTTCATCTTCAGAGTCGAAGGTTAACACCACCTTCGTCCTCATATGATGCGAGTCAGTGTCCGTGGACTCATCTTCCTCGTTATGGGTCCGTTTTTCCCCACGGGATCCCGTCGCTCTAAGGGCTTCACCTTCCTCCAGCCCGTAGCGCCTTCAAAGCTTGATAGCCTTGAGTTTAATGGTGTCGACCTCTCTCTTCTTTGCCCTAATTTGGGTGTCTTTCTCCGCCTCATCCTGGGCCGATGCCTTTCCCTTATCTTTAGCAAATTTTTTGGCCCTCATCTTTCTCAAGAGGACTTGTTCCTCCGGGGTAGGTACCAAATCTCCCTCAGTCTCAAAATTAGCGTTGAGATTTCTTGGGGTGATAGGTGGTTGTCCAGAGGCTTGGTTCGTAGGCAGTTCCGCGAACCCAGACGGTGGTCCTTCTTTGTCACTTGGTGAATTTGTCGTCGTCAAAAACTCTCAAAAACTCACTTGTATTCCCATAGACGACGCCAAATGTTGGAACCAGATTTATGTACGAACGGTCGCTTGGAATCTTTTTTGATCGGACCTGCAGGGAAGAGAATGCGAGGGATTGTTCTCCCCCAATTCACCTCTGATGTGAGAATAAGCTAATATGTTCCAACTAGGGTTTTCAAAATACAAGTGGTGAGAGAGTAATGAATTGTATTTTTCATCAAACCTCGTTTTACTTTATCTTCGTCCTCCATGTTTGGTTGCGGAAATCAGGGGGAAGAGGGACGTTGTGACTCCGTGGACTATGTCGGCCCCCTCCTTCGGCTGTACCCAATAACACATACGTTGGTTTGGGCCTTCATCCTTGTCCATTAATGAGAACATATCTTCGGTCCACAATAATACCTTCGGCGAACAATATTGGATAGACACCTTGGGCTTAACAATATTGGGCCCAAATAGATGGACCTCCGATAAAAAGTATTTTCTTTAGGTGGAATTAGGTGTGCTTAATGAACACGGGCTATTTTGGAAAGTGCAAAAATGGAAGAGAAATGAAAGTGCAATCTTTCTCTATTGAATTGATTGTAAATGGTCAGTTAGTCGTGTATCCTCTAATTCATTTGGTTGATGGAATTCTGATAGTCTTGATGGATAGATTAACTTTTGCTAGTTTTAATTTCTTTGGTAGAAGTACCAACTTTTGGCTAAAGTTGCTTTGAATACCAAAGAAAATGTTATTTGTAATGAGTTTTACTTTTTTGTGTTTTATAAAAACAAATAAATAATATATATTTATTATATGACTTTAGGGTAAGAGTAGATTATGTTAAATAGCAAGAAACATTGTACTAGTGGAAAAGTATAATTTTATTAAAAATTGAGTAAAAACAAATTTAATTGGCAATACAACTTTATTTGCATAATGAAAAATTTTCAAAAAAAAAGTGGGTTAAGAGATGTGTTATAAATGTTATATATTAATTTTAATGTTGATATTACCTTTGTCTAAGTGATCTATAATGAAAATAAATTGTGTCAATTTTTTTGTAGAAATTTGAATATAAGTTAATTCATTCTTAGGAATAGAAAAATATTACAAATATATCATATTCAGTTAGTTTGAAATACTGTAAAAATATTATTATTTATTGGCAAATATGATATTAAAATGATGATTAACAAAAAATATGTTATAAAAATAGTCAAGAAATATTATTACATAAAATGTAAGAGTTGAATCAAGTTAAAATATTATTACACTCAAATGTATGCAATAAATTCATTCTATTTTTATATAATATTTTTGAATAAAAATTATTTTTAAAATAATTTAATAATCAACATATTTAAAATTCTATCTTATGATATACTTTAATTATTAAAATTTAAAAATTATCAATAAACTCTTTTCTTTGTAGGTAATATATATATATAAAATGAACTTTGAAGTATTATTTGGAGTAATAGTATACATATGCTAAATTAATAATTTGGAAAGTACTTTCACAATTTAGTAATATAGAATTTTCATGATATTTTTAAAAAAAATATAAGATCAAAACAACACTTATTTAAATTAATAGCTTTTTATAAACATTGGTTTTAACTATCGAATTTTTTAATTGAACATGTATTATAACCTACTTTTTATTAATATTCATCTTGTGTTAAATTATAAAAATCATATATAATTACATAGTGTTTAATAAGAAACCAAATAAAAAAGAATATAATGAAAAGATAATAATAGGCTACCCAAAAACAATACATAAAACTCAATAATAAATTTTTATAATTTTGTTTAAAAGAGCATTAATTTTAACAAAAATAATCAATTAAACTTTTTTCGTAGAAAAAATAAAAATGTTAAATTTGCGTATGATTGGGTATATTTACAAAACATTATCCTTACTTTGCTGTATATTATTTCAATCATTTATTTGAAGAAGTATATTCATAATATTTGATTAATTATATTCTAAATGTTAAATTATTTTGGTTAGTTGTGAAGTACATCATGATTTACTGTACATTACATTTTAATAGAAGAATCTAGATCTTTATATTTATATTATATTTTATAGCTGGAGATACTTTCATTGAAGTTAGAGAATGCGTTTCAATACTCATTGAACAATATATACAGCTAGCATGGATTACAATAGAAATTTAAGATATTTGATATCTAGATACATCTACAGTATTTCATCTTTTAAGATATTTGATATCTGTATACATCTAGAGTATTCCATCTTATTTCTATTTAGTCTGTTTGTTCTTTTACCAGCGTTAACATTTCTATCTGAGAGACAAATAAACATCAAAACTTTTCAAACACTCAAAATCATGTACCAAGATATGTCTCAATCAGGTCAGGGTACTAGTGTGCCCCAAAATATCTGTCCATCTAATGAAGAAGGTGTGAGAAGGATGCCCCAAGACATCTCTCAATCACGTCAACCAGGTCAAGGTACTACCCTGCCCCTAAAAATCAGCCATCCATTGGGCGAACAAGGTGTGAAAAGGATGCCCCAAAATATCTCTCAATCAAATCAACAAGGTGCAACTATGATCTTCAGTGCATCAAGTGTAGAGGATGTGAATCAGCTTGGAGGGACATCAAGTTTGAAGGTACAAATTTAATTTGTTATTTTTCTCATTTTGATATCTTACTTTCATATTTTGTATAATTATATTATTTATAAAAAAGTACACATATTATGCTCTGTTTTGTGTTCTCCTATCATCACAACATTTATTAAAGAATTTGTGTTTGTTATCATTCATAAATTTATTTTGAGAATATATTGACAAGATTGATTGATCATAATTGTTTAATTTTTTTTATTTTATTTTTGTAGGATCTACCTGACAAGAATTCTTCTTACATGGGGTAAGTAAAAAGTGTATTTACTTATTTGTAAATTAATTGAGAACTTAGAAAAATTTGAAAACTAATGAACTCTTTTTTGTTACTATACATGCATGAAATATTCTCACAACCCTCTAATTTGCATATTAATGTTATTATCATTGTTTTATTAATTATTATTATTATTATTATTGCTAATTGAAATATTTATAATTTATATTATTACATAAAATTCTGCTATATTTATTATGTGTTTTCTTTGTTATTTAAAATCTACCAACTACTTTGTCAATACAATTTAATAAATGATCTAGTTATACGTTAAACATGTTATTCTCTATGCCTCCGATGTCTCCCCTAGTCCCTCCCTGGCTTACCCATTTATTCTGAAAAATATTTCTCCCGAATCAAGTTCTTCTTATTTAATTTAAACTAAAGCTACTTGATTTACCTGTTATATAAAGGGTTCGATGGAAGAGAGGGCACTTTATACAAGCTGGAAAGAGACCCCAAACACGTCCAGCCCTACCACCCAATACTGTCACTATAAAGATGCGGCGAGGATATGTTGACGGAAGCTATTTACTGGTATAGTATATGCTATATATGCACGTAGCTTTTTATCTTTTTGTGAATTATAGACAGAATGAGAATCTTATACATGAATTTTTTTTTTTTTTTTTGTGAATTATAGACAGAATGAGAATTTTATACATGTATTGAGTTTTTTTTTTTAATTGTAATCATGTGACAACAGGGTATTCCTCGAAGTTTTTGTGAATCACACTTTCCAGAGTCTGATGACAAAGTTGTCTTAGTGTGTGAAGATAACAGCGAGTATATCACAGAGTTCGTTGCAGGGAAATGCACACTAGGTGGCCATGGCTGGAAAGAGCTTGCTGTTACAAGGGAATTGGTTCACGGTGATGCCATAGTCTTGGAGAAAATCATGCCTCTCAAGTTTAAGGTAACCTTTTAAGTTAGTGCATGTATTTTGCTGGTCAACATCCTCATTTGGATCAATACCTTGTACCCAATCTAACCACAATTAATATTCTACCTAGTTTTTCTAGCTTCCTTTAGACAAATTTTATAATGAAATCCGCATAAAATGACAAGTCCATAATCTAACTTGTATGTAATTCAGTTTTAGATGCCTTACTTTCAACTTTTATTCTTTTCTTGTAGGTTTCTATAAGAAAAGGAGCTCCTTCGTCACCCACATCTTTGCCCAGGCCCGATGTTACAGGCTCATCTGCTCACCCCAGAGTCTCAAAAGGTACTAAACTAAACTGAATTCAGACATTATAAATATATATCTTAAAAGTTTTTACTGGTCTATAAGTTTAGCATAACTACAATCTTTGGTGCAAAATTCTTACGATTTTGAATAGCTTTTTTCTGTCATTAGTACTTTTAATAATTTTAAAAATATTTGATATGCCAATCCTTTATTACTCATTATTAATCGATTTTCGAATGTCAAATTAAAATCGAAGCCTCAAAAGATATGGGAAGCTGTAGCAGTCACATGGCTGTAGATAAGAGAAATGTGTACTGCCCAAACAACGGTGGGACAAATTTCTTTGTTTTCTCAGACTTTAAAAGGGATCTCTGCACTTCTGATATTTTTATGAAGCTAAAAGAAGACACTGCTATAAAGTATTACGAGCTCTGCTGCTCACAGAAGATATACCTCCATAACAACCTTCTTGGAGACTGGAATCCTGCATTTATTGCTGCAACGATTTTAGAAGTGGTTGATATTTCCGAGGCAATTAGATGCAGCCATCTGAACAGCCCACATGATATGTATCAAAAGTGGGAGATTAAGCTGCATCATATTGAGCGCTTGGGCATGGAGGTTGGGTTTCTTCAGAGGCGACTGCAGCGACTCTCAGCTCTTGCATGCAATCCAAACAGGGAAGCAAAACGGAAGAGGATGCAAGAAGCCAGAGCTCAAAAAGAAGATACTGAGGCCAGGGTAAAGCAGATGCAAGAGACTTTGAAGAGTCTAAATGAAGAAATTGCAGGTCTAGGGACAGAAGAGGATAGGGAAGTATGCACCTACCAAGATGAAGCTCGTGCCTCATGGCAATTCACATAATTTGCATTGATCAAAGAGGGTATTGATGTTAGACTGTAGACGGTACAAATTCTGTAGTTTGACAGTTATATAAGAACATCTTCCAAATTTATTTTTTTGTCCCATTAAACCTATATTATAGTGTTAAACATTTTTTTGACCCGTCAAAATAGAATCAGTGTTGCTAGATGTAATTTGGCTAATTTTGCTATAAGTTTTTATATAGTAAGATGTGTACATGGTGCATCAGTTGTTGATTGCTTTCAGTTATTTCTTTGACAAAGCTATTGTGGCTCTTTGGTTCTCCACATACAACCCCTGTATGACCAAAGTGGACTACATTGCAAATAGTGACGATGTGTACGTTGGGCAAGCAGTTTGGTTTATGTCTATCATTGGAATAAGGTGGCTAGACTAATTAATAGATACATCGTTGTGGTCAGTGATATCATTAGTACACAGCTGAAGTTTGATCATGAATTTAATATGATGATGAATTCAATAGTAGCATTGTGTGTACCAGGAGTGAAACTTTCAAAAGTTTACTTGCAACAATATATGTGAGTGATGGACAACTATGACCTATATATATTAACTGTCAGACTTGGAAGAATACAAGTTGATCGATGTTGATCACTCAATATATATATAAATGATACACATGCCTGGAACTAGAAGTTGATCACTACATAGATCATTTGATGTATGAATGATATATACTACTGATATATACTGACTTGATATGTTTGTTGAAATCATGGCTGTCTACGGGATATAAGGGAAGAACTGTGTTTAAAATCAATACATTATACATAATATATACTAGTTTATATCCGGTGCAAGGGTGCTTTTAGTATATTAAATTAACTAGAAAATAAGCCGCGCTTCGCGGCGGCATTATAATAATATATTTTTAAAAAATTATTATATATTATTTAATATTAAATATAATAACTCAATAGTTTTTCAATTTTTGACTATATTTT